>PVJS01058490.1:0-11766 GCA_004027185.1 Glis glis
ACTGGGTCTCACAAAGTTGCAGAGGGCCTCACTAAGTAGCTGAGGCTGGCCGCGAACCCGGATCCTCCAGTCTCAGCCTCCCAAGCACTGGGATTACAAGCGTGCGCCACCACGCCCGGCCTAGTGAGTTAATTTTTAATGGTTAGGTTTAGCAACTGGATTTAACACGTTTCTTGGAATTTTAGCAGTCAGCTCTTGCACCCTGGTCTGAGCCTTCTCCTGAACCACAGGGCCTCAGTACTGATCCTGGGGAGCTCCAGTCTAGTGGCGACAGTGAGCATATTCATAGTGTACATAGTTTTTGATTTTTTTAAAGTATTAGGGAATAGACTTCCCCCATGAATGATGGGCAGGTGGCAGAAATCAAGCTCAAAGACACTTTAAAGGCAAGGTGAAATTAGGAAAGAAACACTAAAGAGAAATCTTCGAGACATGGAAACTAAGGCCAAGAGTTGATATGAGGACTCTGTGTGTCAGGAAGCTGAGGCTCTGTGACATCACTTCTATTTGTTCAGCACTTAGAGGAGAGATTTAAGTGAGAGGACACTAGACTTAAAATCAGGACCCGGGAGTTTGAGGACCGGAACTGACATGTACCAGCTGTGGGACCTTGAAGTCATTAACATTCTGAGCTCCATGTTTGTTACCTCAAAATCAAAAAACTAGAGTAGACCTCTGGTTCTTAACAAGAGGAAGAGAATCCTCAGGGAGCTTTGTTAAAATACCACACAAAATTGACAGTCGTTTTTTTTTTAACCTATAAAAATGGCAATTTCAAGCTGGGCGTGGTGGCGCACGCTTGTAATCCCAGTACTTTGGGAGGCAGAGACCAGAGGATCCGGGTTCGCGGCCAGCCTCAGCTCTCTCTCTCTCTCTCTCTCTCTCTCTCTCTCTCTACCTAGTGAGGCCCTCCGCAACTTTGTGAGACCCGGTTTCAAAATAAAGTATAAAAAAAAAATAGGGCCGGGGGTGTAGCGCGGAGGTAGAACGCCCCTGGGTTCAATCCCCGGTACCACAAAAAAAAAAAAATGGCAATTTCATATTGTTCAAAATAATATGGGTGCCTGGACTAAATACCTAAAGGTGTAGTTTCTTAAAGCTCCGTGGATGATTTTGATGTAACATCTGTTTGGGAAGCGCTGGACCTGATAATCTCAACTTCCAGCTCTTAAGGGCCCATATTTATGTTGCTCTCATTTTCTATATGCAGTGACTGTGTGTCCGTAGACTACCACTAGGTGGTGGTAACGTGCCACAGTCCCTTTAAGTATCTACCTCCTGAAGCTCATCCTGGTGGGTCTTTATTGAAGCCCACCATGTTCCTAATTGTACATTTCCATGTATTTTGACATCCATAAGAAGCAAGTTCTCTCCAAAGCCAAAGAAGTAATTCATTAGTTCACCTTTTAGAAATAACGAAATTGCAAAATCATCTATTTAATATATTTCACAGCTTCGGCACTTTCTTTTTGATATACAGCTTCTCCGTTCTCCCCAAACTCCATGCACTGGCTTATGCTGCCCCTGCTGTCTGTATGACAACCTCAGACTGCCCAGCCCCTGGAACTCATGTCCCAGGTCACTCACTTTTCAGAGGGACCTTCTTTAGGATTGCTTCCGGATCAGACAAGATCCTAGCCGGGCGTGGTGGCGCACTCTTGTAATCCCAGTACTTGGGAGGCCTCCGGGTTCGCGGCCAGCCTCAGCTACTTAGTGAGACCCTCTGCAACTTAGTGAGACCCTGTTTCAAAATAAAGAATAAAAAAATACGGCTGGGGGTATAGCTCGGAGGTAGAATGCCCCTGGGTTCAATCCCCATTACCGCAAGAAGAAAAAAAAAAAAAAGACAAGATCCTGCTTCTACCCCTAGAAGCAATTTGCTTCTTTTAGGTAGAAAGGTATACCTTCTGTACTTTCCACTTTTCTTTCTATCTTTTAAGCCTTCTCTATCTTAGGTGTTCTTTAGTTTTTAATATTTTATCAGTTTAACTTCCCAAACACTTAACCCTCTGAGAAATCCCTCAAGGAATACCAAAAGGGACAGGTTTTAAAAAGAAGGCCAAACCCTCATTCTTTCTGAAATGCAGAATTCAGTGTTTGTCTGAGTCATGGAAGCTTACTCAGTCTCTCCCTTCACAGCTGTCATCCTGTAACCCCACTCCACCCCTCCCGTCTGATATTCCTAGTTCCCCTTGTGGGCATGATTCTGTTGATTTAGTCCAAAAGAAAGATCTCTTCTCTGGTTCTTAGCTACGCCACTCGCAGAACTTCATAGCCAGCATTTACTCAATGGAATCGATTGAAGAGTAAATGAAGATGTGGAGGGTAAGGTGTGTCTGCCCACTTGCTTTCCCCCAAGCTTCCAAACTGAGACATCGTAGTACGTGGAATCCTCTCCCAAATGGACAGCTGAGAAACCAGACATTAATGTCAGCCACAGTGCCACTCCTCCAAGCGTATGTGGATGCCTTATGAATGCGCCTTGCAATTTATGGTAGAATAACTCAGACATCTTTAATGATAGTGACTCTGAACCCTCACCTTAAGTTGTGTTGTTATTTGCTTTGTCAATGAGCCAGAGTGATCGAGGTATAGATATAGACCAGGTAAACGGAAAGGGATACGATACATCTGGTCAGAAATGAAGGAAAATGATAGAATCATAAGACTGATTTTCTCATGTGACTCCTAACCCGTGTCAGTTGCAGCTACAGATGAGGATGTTGTAAAATGTCTGGGCAGGGGCAACCTGAGTCAGCTAAAGGGGCTAATCTGAAGGAAAACAGGAATTTATTCCTTTTTTTTTTTAAGATCCAGAGGTCATTTAATAGGGGGGGAAAGGCAGGAAAAAGTGGCAAAGCTCCCACACAGGGTTGGGTATCCCAAAAGGGTTGCCCGAAAACAGTAATTTCAAGTGGATAGGTCCTGCTACTTTATTATCCATACCTTTTTTTTTTACACTAACTTAATGGTTACCTTCTATGAAAACCATGAAGGAGGAATTCTTTTGACACACAGGGAAGCAGAAAAATAGAAAAGGACAGCAGTATGAGTTCTGGAAAAAAAAAACTAAGAAAATTCATATCCTGGCTTTGTCTCATGCTAGAAATGGGATTCTAAGCAAGTCTCTGCACCTCCACAAGCCTTGCTTTCTTTAGCCTTAAAACCAGGGAAATAATAGGGCTGGCCTCATATTGTCCTTGTAAATTAAGTGTCATTGCCCACATAAAGCACAGAGTGCCTAGCATACAGTAAGGACGATTTTAACGGTACCCAGGATTAACTCTCATCATCAGACACACAGATACGGAAATGACTGTCATGAAGAAGTTTGTTATACTCACAAATCCCTAGAAATAGGATCCATGGCCCCACATGCAGGGGGGCCACCTGGGGAAGCACTAGGAAGATACGGGCCAGAGTCTCTCATGTGGTTTCCACAGGAAGGAAACGCGCTGCAGGGCGAGCAGGCGTAGGGCTGGCTAGTTCATTCCTAGTTTATTCTAGTTGGGTAGGGGGTCATCTGAGACATGCATGGTGTTGTTCCTAGTTGTCTGGTACATGGCACTGGCTGTTGAGGTAGGGGAATTACGTCTGGAAGTATAAAACCTAATAAAAGAGATTGTCTAGTGTATGCACTCTGGATTGGTTGACTGGTTGGTGGCAAGTTGGTTGCTCTCTGTGGGGATTAACTAGGCCTGGGAAGAGCAGTACCTTAGGGTCAGCAAGCCACCAAGATATCAAAACATCAAAAATGCAAAATAGGCCGGGCGCGGTGGTGCACGCTTGTAATCCCAGTACTTGGGAGGCTGAGACCGGAGGATCTGGGTTTGCGGCCAGCCTCAGCTACTTAGTGATGACCCCCCTCCACAACTGCTTCAAAATAAAGACTAAAAAATAGGGCCAAGGGTGTAGCTCAGAGGTAGAATGCCCCTGGGTTCAGTCCTCGGTACCGCCAAAAAAAAAAAAAATGCAAAATAGAAAGATGTCATTAATTCAGGCACTCATTAAGATTGGTCTGTCTGTCTGTCTATCTATCTATCCATCTGTCATCATGCCCTCTCAGTGTTCCCTTGTCATAGTGCAGACTGATGCTTTTATATGCTTCTATGCTAACATTTCACAGCTATATTCATGGTGGTGTGATCTTTAATTAATATGTGGAAACTAATAACGGCATCCTTTTGATTCATGACCCAGCCATTAGTCAAGAGCTGTGTGCAGTTTCAGATCTCAGACATTTGAAAGAAGTGAAGGAATTAGGATCCTGAGAAGAAAGACTAAAGGTGGAAAAGAACCTAGAAAAAAAGGTGACAGATGCCACGATTGGGGCTGCAAAAGAGACAGCTAGGAGACAGCTCGGCAGCCTCACGTACGGATTCCAGTAAAAGGAAAAAGAACATGTAGACATTCTCCATATTCAAAGATCATAAAACAAACTCTAACAGGCTTAATGTGAAGCCAACAAAGTTCTACCCTAACTACAGGAAGAGCAAATAAATTCCTGATCCGCGGCACCTGCAGCAGTAACAAACACGGAGGGTGTGAGCAGCGGTTGAGTCTCCAGACAGAGATAAACACCTTTCAGTTTTGACAGAGATGACGTGTGTCAGACTGAAATGAACGCCGAGGCAGGTGCCCTCTTGGCATCTCTTTCTAAGGATTATCTGCCTCTGTTACCATTTATATTTTCTTGAATTCTCTCCATTAAACCCCAAAGAAAGCTTTCCTTCTCCTTTCTTTTCACAGGGGACAACACACACACACAAACACACACACACACACACACACCACAGAGCTTTAGAAAAGATTGCTTTACAGGAGAGGTGAGACTTGATATAGGGTAGATTTAGAGTATAATAGAGAAACAGAGATGCTGGGCCCCTAGCCTGGCCCGTGTTTAGTTTAGCAGTTTAGCAAAGTACAAGAAGGGGTGAAAGTTTGGCATTCTGCCACATGCCCCCTTCTCAGGTTAATTTTCAAACTGGGATCAGGGACAGTGGTACACAGCTGTAATACCAGCAACTTGGAACACTGAGGCAGGAGGATCACAAGTTTAAGGTTAGCCTGGGAAATTTAGCAAGACCCTATCTCAAAATAAAAAATAAGAGCTGGGCGTAGTGGCACACACTTATAATCCCTGTACTAAGAAGGCTAAGACAGGAGGATTGCAGGTTCAAGGCTACCCTCAGCAACTTAGCAAGACCCTGTTTCAAAATAAAAAATAAAATAGGGCTGGGGTATAGCTCAGAGGTAGAATGCCCCTGGGTTTCATCCCCAGTACCAAAATAAATTTTATGTTTTTATTGGTGCATTAATAGTCTCACATTTTAATGTAAATCATGTTGACAGTGACATACATGCACACAGCACTTGGTGTCCCCCTCCCCATTTCCTCCCTTCCCAATAAAGAGTACTGAGATTAACGTTGGTATATTCACATATGTACACATAGTCGATGGTAATATTTCCATTAATGAACTTCAGTCTTCCACTTCTCCTTCCCTTAGTCCACCTCCCTGGCTCCACTGAGGTTTCTCCTCCATTATCTGGAGTCCCTCTGGTATCCCCATTACTCCCTAGCTTGCGCATATTAGAGAAAACATATGACCCTTCACTTTCTGTGACTGGCTAATCTCACTTAACATAATGTTCTCCAGTTCCTTCCATTTTCCTGCAAATGACATAATTTTGTTCTTCTTTATTGCTGAGTAGAAAGAATTCTATTGTGTGTATTTCCCATAGTTTTGTAATCCATTCATCTGTTGATGGACACCTAGGCTGGTTCCATAATTTGGCTATTGTGAATTGTTCTGCTATGAACATGGGTATGCATATATTACTGTAGTTCTCTGATTTCGGCCCCTTTGGAAATATACCCAGGAGTGGTGTAGCCAGATCATATGATGGATCCATTCCCAGTTTTCTGAGGAATTTCCACACTAATCTCCATATCGGCTGAACTAATTTGCAATCCCACCAAAAAGAAGTCAAAAAACAATAAATGTTGGAAAAAATTAAAAATAATAAAAAATAAAAAGTACTGGGGTAGCTCAGTGGTAGAGCACCCCTAGGTTCAATCCCCAGTACTACAAATTTTAAAAAAAGTGAAGAACTGGGAACTAAGGTTACCTGTATCATATACATTGACTTGGTCCACAAAGGTCCTCACTCATCACACAAGGAAGCAGATGATTCTCCCCAAGAGCTCACATACTTTTGAACTTGCATATTGTAGAAAAAAATCAGAAAGCACAGATAAACAAAAAGAAAACTAAAAATCACTGGTGCCCCGCCAACCAAAACTAACAATTCTTTTCATTTGGGGGCATAATTTTCCAAAGATTTTTCTAGGTTAAATATATGGGTTCCTTTTCTTAATATCAAAAATTGGATCATACTGTGTTTAGTTTTTTAACTGCTTTTTAAAAGTCAGCAGGGCATGGTGGCGCACGTTTGTAATCCCAGTACTTGGGAGGCTGAGACAGGAGGATCACAGGTTTGAGGATGGCTTCAGCAAGTATTGAGACTCATCAACCTAGTGAAACCCTGTTTTAAAACAAAAATAAAATAGGGCTGTGGGTGTAGCTCAGAGGTAGAATGCCCCTGGGCTCAATCCCCAGTACCACACACAAAAAATGTTAGCAGGGTATTTTTATTATTATATTTTTATAACAATAATTGTATTCTGAAATACCATTTTAATGGTGCCAAATTCCATTGTATGGGTATATAATATGACTTTCAATTCACTAACATTGACATTTAGGATCTTTCTAAATTTTTTCATAGTATAAATAGTACAGCAAAGAAGATCCTTGTAGGTGAATCTTTGTACCCTTCTTAGTATTCCTTTAAGGTTTATTCCTTAAAAGGTAACTACTGAGTAGGCACAGTGGTGCACACCTGTATTCCCAGCTACCGGCCTCAAACTAGTAAGATCTTGTCCCAGAATTTAGAAAAAAATAAAAAGGGTTGAGGATGTAGCTCTGTGGTAGAGCACCCCTGGAATCAATCCCCAGCACCAAAAAAGTAATAATTTTTTAAGCAATTACTGTCTCAATGGATAGACATGTTTTAACAATTTTGATACAACTACCATCTTGGCCTCCAGAGAAATCCTTTAGTGGGAGAGTATCCTTATCATTTTGCCCACCACTCTGTCAACTCTCTAGGACCTTCTGTCTCCTGTCCACTAGTCCCCCCTTTGTTGGGATCATCTACCTTCACCATTAAGGCTTCGAAGATGCTAGTTCTCTCTTGCAACTTACCTTCATGGCTCTACTTCATAGAAATGACTCTAGTCATTTCTCCTGTGTACCTGCCCAGCTTGCAAAACCCCCAAAAGACAAGTCAACAATAAACAGATAACCAAAGCCCCTCACATGTTTGGGAATTAAGCAATACACTTCTAAATAACATAAGGCTCAAAAAAGAAATGTATGGAAAATTAGAACATGTTTTCAAGTGAATTATAATGAAAACACTATACAGAAAAGCTTGTGGGTCGTTGCTAAAATATAACTAAAAGGGAGATTTCCAGCTTTAAGAAGAAACACTGAACATCAATGAGCTAAGAATCCTGTTCAGCAAGTTAGTAGACAAACACAAATAAAATTCACGAGGTCAGTAGCTTCTTGTGCATCTTCAAACACCCTTTCAGAACAGTGCTCCACTCGTAAGAGGAACTTGGTGACCACAGATCAGATTTGTTAAATCTTAAAAGGCCATGATTCTGAACCCTGGTATTTCCCAACTGTCAAGGACTGAGGAGCATTCCCCAATCTGATCTATCTGCCAGAATAATCTGTCCAAGTGTCATCTCTCTCCTTTCACCAGTAGATTAGAATTTGGGGGGTGAGAGAGGAGTGGACGGTCATGCATCTAAGAGTGCCCCTAGAGGACAGTGTCAGGATCGCAGGGCTCCAAGCAACCGTGCGGCTGCCATTTCCTTAACTTTTGACAACCCAGAGAAGTGTTTTGGTGTTTATTTCACTAAAAATATTTTGGAGATGAGGGCTAAAGATAAATCCCTTTGTTTCTTTCCATCAAACATATTGCTTTTGATCATCCAAAGCCAAAAACAGGAGCCTGGTCTTGTGCCTCTTACATAGACAACTGTCAGTTGAAGTTAAAGTTTTGCATGTGTAAGGGGTGGAGGATTAGGCTCTGGGGATCAGTTTTACCCAAGGAAAAAGAAGTGACTTTAATTTCATTAATGGTCTCCTGGATGATTCTGCTACAAGTTTAATTCTCTATTAAATATTAATGCTGCTCAGTGCTTAGTATACTTGCCTTTAGTATCTTACCACTCAAATTGACACTAACCTGTTTTATATTTTATAACTGAATCACAGGGCTTTTTCAGGAGAAGTCAGCAAAGCAACGCCACCTACTCCTGTCCTCGTCAGAAGAACTGTTTGATTGATCGAACCAGTAGAAACCGCTGCCAACACTGTCGACTGCAGAAATGTCTTGCCGTGGGGATGTCTCGAGACGGTGAGCTCTCACACGTGGCTTGCGTGGTACGGTAGCACCTTCTGAAACGTGGACCCAGATCTGCCAGAGGACCCCCCACCCAGGCTCCCCTGGCAGTGTTATGGAATCCACAGCAGTTGCTTTCTCCTCTTAATCTACTGGAGTCAGCAAACTGGCTGATGGAGGAATAGTATAGAGGATGAATGTCTTATAGTCAGAAAATCTTCATAGTTTTGACAATCCAGATGTTACAGGTGGATAAATTGATTGAAGGTAGGTGTCATCTGAAGGCTTTAATAAAATACCTCCTCTAGGCATTTTTCCCTGTCAGAAACACAAGCCAGAACTAATCTTGTCCTGCTTTACATTAGTAAATTTACTGGCAATTGGGATGAAGGAGCTCTTATGCAGACTAGATCTTTTGAATCACATGCCAAAGCCAAATATTTCTACATAAAGTGTGAAGATGGCGTGAAGCGTGGCTTGACACTCTTTTCATTAAAAGAGCTATCTGAAGGACTAGAGACCATCTACCATTCAATTACAGAACATTTCCAGATCTTCCTGGAAAACTAAAGTGCACTGCATAATCAACACCAGATTTCAAGACAGTTATTCTTATATGTGGAAACTGGGCAGAAAGTATGGAGGTCCATTTTAAGAACTTTTCTGAATATACCTGCTGGCTTTTTTTAAAGTCCCCTTTAAATGTCTCCTCCAGAGGAATTTCAGTCTGTGGGAAGCCTGCCTTCCCACAATCAGATGTTCTTAAGACCTGGGGACCCACTCAGGTACAAGTTCACTTTCATTTTTACATATTCTATACGGCCACCCCAAGCACCACTACAAAAGTAGTTTTTGTCATCAGAAGATATAAGTCGCCGGACGTGGTGGCACACACCTGCAATCCCAGTACTTGGGATGCTGAGACAGGAGGATTGCAGGTTCGAGTCCAACCTCAGCAACTTAGTGAGACTCTCAGCAATCTAGTGAGACTGTGTTTCAAAACAAAAAAAAAAATTTAAAGAACTGGGAGTGGATCTCAGAAGTAGAATGTCCCTGGGTTCAATCCCTAGACACACACACACACACACACACACACACACACACACACACACAATTAAGAGAACTTACACCATATTCTCATAAATTCCTAAGACGTGCAACTCTGCAGAGTTCATCTTCCAATGGCTCTAAACTGATGAAGTTAGGTGTATCTCTATGTACCTGTTAGTTAAAAATCACAATAGCTGGTCCTTCGCCCCACTGATTGCATGATATGGTCACTGTTGTTAGTTCAAGCACAACTGCAGAGTCACGTGGAGTAAGTTTCACCTGTGGCATGAATCCTCTGAGGTGTCCTAGAGTATTATTTTGCAAAGTATTAAGTATCCTCAGTATGTCTTCTGGAAATTTTATATATTAAGAAATAGTACAAGTTGTTATGGGCGTGGAGTAAATTTGGGGACTTATAAAATGAAGGAGCTAAAATTCAGAGCCCACATCAGCCTGATTGCTGTCTAACCAGCCCCACCTAAGTTCGTTATCTGAGTAATGGAAACTAAAAAGTGACCAGTATCC
Source organism: Glis glis (assembly GCA_004027185.1). Lineage (NCBI taxonomy): Eukaryota > Metazoa > Chordata > Mammalia > Rodentia > Gliridae > Glis > Glis glis. The sequence continues at coordinate 10,060 of PVJS01058490.1, forward strand.
CAGTTTACTTGTGTCCTCTGTGCAGAAGGACAGCACAGCCTTCTCGACAGTGAAAGAATCCACCAGCTGACCAGTGTGGCGGCCTCATTCCCAGCTTCTTCCCCGTCTCTCCTACTTAATGCTCCAGACTCCTGGAACCATGTTGATGGTCAACTGGAGGGGTTCATCCCCCTCTCCCAAGCAGAGTGAATTTAACCACAATCAATTAGGAGAACTAAGTCCCTCCAGCCAAGGTTTTATCTGTATAGAGAGTCTAGCTAAAAATAAAATTAGTGGAAGAAAGAATTCAGGCCAGGAAATCATAGGGGGGACTCTCTGTTTGTTTCCATTATCTGGTTGTTTCAGGAAAAATTATTTGAGATTCTGAATGAGCTAGAAAGGCGGTACAGTCATTCCACTTAAAATATGGGGACGCAACCCAAGCAATAGGATTGCAAACATAAATCTACCGAACAGGGATCCTATACCATGTTTGCCCTTTCAGTATTCTTTTTACTGGAGGCCAAATGAGAACAGCAGAAGTGCTGCTTAAAGATGGGTCCAAGGATTTCACAGGGACTTTCAGGACCTGTGAGCGGAAGAAGACATCTTAGGCCGTCTCAGAGTGTAATTCAGAGAATTAGCAAGGCCTCTCCATCTAGCTGCCTGACGGGGAAGAACCTCACTTAGGTGCACAGAACAGAGAACTGAATGAAAGTGGAGGGCTGACCGCTTCGCCTCCGTGTGCCCTGGGAGTCTCTGCATCTGAACACTGGGGCAGGAGGAGAGAAGGAGTCAGTCTAGACCATCCACACGGGTGGTGGGTGAGCAAGCCTCAGGTAGCATCTCAGTGGTATCCAGTGTACCCAGGGGCATGTGATGGCAGGAACTCCGAGGAGGAGGGCCCCAGGGCTCCCCCGTCATCCTGAGTCTGCTTCAGAAACATCAGTTTCTCTGGGGTGGGGTGAGAGGGGTAGAGCCAGCCTGTGCAGGGCAGGACCATTTTCACCCCTGGGTGATGCCCTGATTTTGTGGCTGTTGCTTGAGATTGTCCAAGAGTTCAGAGGAAACCCTAAAAAGGAAGCGGGGGGGAGGATAGTGCAGAAAAGCACGTGGTCTATGGCGCAGTGTGACCTTTTATTTTCTTCCAGCTGTAAAATTCGGCCGAATGTCCAAAAAGCAGAGGGACAGCTTGTACGCCGAAGTGCAGAAGCACCGGCTGCAGCAGCAGCAGCGGGACCACCAGCAGCAGCCCGGGGAGGCCGAGCCACTGACGCCCACCTACAACCTCTCGGCCAACGGGCTGACGGAGCTGCACGACGACCTCAGTACCTACATCGACGGGCACACCCCCGAGGGCAGCAAGGCCGACTCAGCGGTCAGCAGCTTCTACCTGGACATACAGCCCTCGCCAGACCAATCAGGGCTTGATATTAATGGGATCAAACCGGAACCCATATGTGACTACACACCAGCACCCGGCTTCTTCCCCTACTGCTCCTTCACCAACGGAGAGACGTCCCCAACTGTGTCCATGGCAGAACTAGGTAATGGCTTGCAGTGCTTCCGCTGGGATGCCCTGCTCCTGCTCTCTTAGCAGGGATCTGGCCGGGCGTGGTGGCGCACGCTTGTAATCCCAGTACTTTGGGAGGCAGAGACCGGAGGATCCGGGTTCGCGGCCAGCCTCAGCTCTCTCTCTCTCTCTCTCTCTCTCTCTCTCTCTCTCTC
>PVJS01058491.1:0-11732 GCA_004027185.1 Glis glis
CGTTCTACCTCTGAGCTACACCCCCGGCCCTATTTTTTATACTTTATTTTGAAACCGGGTCTCACAAAGTTGTGGAGGGCCTCACTAAGGAGAGAGAGAGAGACAGGGAGAGAGAAAGAGAGAGAGAGCTGAGGCTGGCCGCGAACCCAGATCCTCCGGTCTCCGCCTCCCAAAGTACTAAGACCCTGTTTTAAAATAATAAATAAAAGAGGCTGGGGGCATAGCTCAGACGTACAATCTCCAGTAACACACACACACACACACACACACACATACAAACACGAAAGAAAATAAAGCATTCTAATAGCAGACATCTTACATATAAATTACACACATCTATATACTTTAAGGAATCTCTAGATGACTTATAAGACCCAATACAATGTAAAGCTATGTAGATAGTTGTTCTGCTGTACTGTTGAGGGAATAGCGACAAGGAGAGGCCTGTACATGTTCATCGCAGATGTAATTTAAAAAGATACTGTGGATGCATGTGGTTGGTTGAATCCACAGATGGCGACCCTACAGATACAGAGAACCAACTATACTTAATCTTACTTCACATCTTGCAGTGTGTCAGGAAATAAAATAGACTGCATGAGAACAACCAGCCAAAACGATCGCAAAAAGAGTTGATAACTCACTTTGGCAGTGGAACCAAAGAGTTAGTTGGCTGGATGCGAGTCCAATAATACTATGCACTGAGTTTACTGCCAAGGGGACGCATGAGAAAGATAGGAATTAAAACAGACTTTCAAAGATTCCCATGAAATTGACTGAAATTCCCAGAGGAGATCATTCCATGACATTGTTTTTTTTTTTCTCTTTCAATAAGCTTCTCTTCACATTGTGTGCCAAAACCCATTATGTTGCATAGAAGTATTAATCATCTATGTGGAATTTTATACTTTCAGGCTCTTAAAAACCAGTCTTTGTCTCTGCCTCCACCAACTGAACTCAGAGACCATGGCCTTGTATACATGTACAGACCAGTCTGGGGTTTTTTTCTTTTTTTTTTGGAGTGGGGGGCAAGTTGCTAAACCAACTTGACTTGTCAGTTAAGTATCTGTGAATTCAGGGAAAACAAATCTAACTAATTTACATCAGTCCCAGACACAGCGAGGGTCCCCCATTTACTGCATAGAGTGTGTTGACATCCTCCAAAGAGGTCAGAAGCGGCCGGAGGTGAGGCCACGTGGGCGGGGATCACGCCAGCTCTAAGTCGTCACTAGGAAGACGTGTAGCGTAGGACTGACTGTTTCAGACGTGCCAAATGCTTCTTCCTCTGACTCAACATTTTACTTTGACGGAAAGAACCTCGGTAGACGATGAATGAGCAAGACCTGGATGTATCGGGTCATGACACCTGGCGTGTGGAAGCATGACTCCAGGAGAGGTTAGAGACGGGCTCCAGCTGGAGTCTTGCCCAACAGCCACCCTAGTGGTTCACCCGGCCGCTCAGGCCAGAAGCCACAGAATTGGCATCTCTTTGCTACCCCTGCCCCACCATATTTAATCCCTCAGCCAAACTCACCAGCTCCTAATGTGAGAAATAGATCTTTTCTATCAAAGGAATGGCTTGACTTGGGCGCTATGTTGTAAAGCTGCCATTTGTGTAACTGTATTTGTGTACCTGTGCTTGTATTTTTGTAGATAGCATTTCCTAAAATTGTGAGTGCTGACCCCTCCCCCAGCGTCCCCTTCAGCCAATGGCATAAAGATTGTGAGGCTGTGTTCCCACCAATAGAAACACAGCACAGAAGCCCCGCGCTAATGATAAAAACGCCCAGCAATTTCCTCCATGTTGTTCTTGTACGCCAGACCTTCCTGGTGACAGGAACCCTTTTTGCAAAAAGTAAAATTCGCCTTGCCGAGCTGCTTTCAACTATGTGTTTTTCTTTAATGACGCCATAAAAATTTACTTCTAACACTAACATCTGTATCCTCAAACTTACTACTTCTGCCATGTCCACCTGGCACCGCTGGAGCCCAAGCCAACTGACCCTTCTACCTGGAGGACCACAGAAGTCTCCTACCTTAGTAATAAACTTAATGAAAAAAGAAAAGAAAGAAAAAGACTTAAACATTTCTGCAAGACCAAAAATGCTATTGCAAAATCAATGACAAATGAAAAAAGAGAAAAAATATCATATGCCTATGACCAAGGTTAGACTCCTTAAATAAGTAAATGGTTAATATAGATTGTTATAAAAATAAGCATTTAAGTGGAAAACTGGGCAAATTATTTGAGCATTTTCTAATAAAATGCATTGTACTCATAAATAAGTAAAAAGATTCTCAATCACATTCTAATAAGAGAAATACAAAATTTAATGAGAAGCTGGGAGAGGTGGCACATGCTTGTAATCCCAGTATTTGGGAGGCTGAGACAGAAGGATCACAGGTTCGAGACCAGCCACAGCAATTTGGTGAGACCCTCAGCAACTTAGTGAGACCCTGTTTCAAAATAAAATAGGGCTGAGGGTTGTAGCTCAGAGGTGGAACACCCCTAGGTTCAATCTCCAGTACACGCAAACCCAAAAAAGTTTAATGAGACACAGTTGATACAAGATTAAAAATTCAAAAAAGTTGTGTTTTTTTTTTTGGTATTGGGGATTGAACCCAGTGGCATTCTACCTCCAAACTACTCCAAATTTCTTATTTGGAAACAGGGTCTCACTAGGTTATTGAGAGCCTTGCTAAGTTGCTGAGGTTGGCCTTGATCCTCCTGTCTCAGCCTCCCAAGTACTGGGATTTAAAGCGTGCGCCACCACCCCCGGATTATTCTGTCATTTTAAAGGAAAATATTCATTATACTTTTCTGGGAAAATGGGAGCTTCTACCTAAAATTATAATAAAAATTTTACTGTATTACATCTTTTTATTTTCACAATTACTGTGTATAAACTAACACTTCAGACAAAGTAATGGCTAATATTTAATGTTCACTCAAAACAAACACTGTGCGAAGTGCTTCAACATGACAGCTCTCATCTCCCCACCAGAGCTGAAGGGGTGAAAACTCAGAGAGTTTAATGAACTCACCTAAGGTCACACAGCCAGGAGTTACAGAGCCAGCGTGCAGTGTTAGTGCTCTGACAGCAAACCCACGTTCTTAACAGCTCTATGGCTTGTTTATTGTGTTATTAATGACTCATTTGTTTCTTACAAAACAGTACTTAAGGGCACATAATTTCCATTTCAAAACAGATACTTAGAAAAATAATCCAATCTTAACTGCAGGAAATAAAAACACTAATGTAAATGTATAGGACTCATAAAGTCATAATACTGTTTCTGATTTTATGGCCAGTGATTCAGAAATATTTTTTAAAAATAGTATTTTAACATAATTGAATACTTGGGAAATGTGACTCTTATTTTATATGTATAGTACATGGTATTTTTGGTATTTATATTCTTTTTTTTTTCTCTGCATACTGGGGGGTTGAACCCAGGGATATCTACCACTGAGCTACATCCCCAGCCCTTTTATCAATTTTTTGTTTGAATCAGGGTCTCACAAAGTTGCTCAAGCTGGCCTAAAACTTGGCAATCCTCCTCTCTCAGCCTCCCAAGTACTGGGATTACAAGTATACACTACCACTCCCAGCCTTTTTATTTTGGGTCTTGCTAAATTGTAGAGGCTGGCCTTGAACTTGCCATCCTCCTGCCTCAGCCTCCCAAGTCACTGGGATTACAGGTGTCTACCACCAGGCCCAGATTGTATTTATATTCTTGACCTTTGTGAAATATTAAAGTAATAAATAAAGCGTCTTAGTTTGGTGTTCTGAGTTGAATTGCCTCCCCTTCCAATTCATATGTTGAAATCCTCACCCCTAGTACCTCAGAATGTGACCTTATTTTGAAAATGAGTCTTTATGGAGGTAATTACATCAAAATGAGGTCATTAGGGTGGGTCCTCATCCAACATGACTGGGGTCTTATAAAAAGGGGGGATTAGGACACAAGAAGGGCCATTGAGGACAGAGGAAGAGATTGAAGTGGTGTGACTACAAGCCAAGGCGCACCAAGAACTGTGGCACACCAGAAGCTGAGAGAGCCAGGCGTGGTGGCACACACTTGTAATCCTAGTACTTGGGAGGCTGAGACAGGAGGATCGCAGCTTTGAGGACAGCCTCAGCAATTTAGTGAGGCTCTCAGCAACCTAGTGAGACCCTGTTTCCAAATAAGAAATAAAATCAGTCTGGGGGTGTAGCTCAGAATTAAAATCAGTCTGGGTATTTTGGTAGAATGCCTCTGGGTTCAATTCCAAGTATCAAAAAAAAAAAAAAAAAAGAAGCTAAGAGAAAGACTTGGGATAGACCCTCCCCTAGGTCCCTTGAAGACAGTGTAGCCTGCCCAACACCTTGATTTGGGACTTCAGGTCCCCAGAATGTGACAGAATTCATTTCTGTTGCTTTACACCACCCAGTGTGTGGTCCCTGGAACACAGCTGATTTCCTAGAATCTGATCAGCGTGGGAGGAGCTGGGGAGGCAGCAGGAGAAGGGGAGGAAGCCCAGGAAGGGTATGGGCTAGCCAAGCCCTGAAGCCAACTAGGAAGCCGGACCGCTGGGGCCAAAGACTGTAAGCCATGTCTGAGTTGCCTCAAGTGGGGTGTGGGCTTCCAGCCTCAGCTCCCATTCAGTCACAGATTATAGACCGCTTCCCTGGGACTTCACCTCCAGACAGGTGGGATCATCCAGGAACCAGAAAGTAGTTGCTATATATAGTTTGGATTGTGGGTTTCCCCAAAGGTTCATATGTTAAAGGCTTGGTCCTCAGCATGGTGCTACTAAGAAGTGGTGGAGCCTTTAAGAGGCGGGGCTTAGTGGGAGGTCTTTAGGTCAGTGGGGGTTACGCCCTCGAAGGGAATTGTGAGGTCCTGTTCCCTTCCTCTTTCTCTCTTTTGTGTCCTGGCCTTGAGGTGAGCTGTTTGCTCTGTTACGTGCTCCCACCATGATGGGACACCTCACCACAGGCCCAAAAGCAAGGGGACCAATCGATGACAGACTGGAATCTTCAAAACTGTGAGTCAAAATAACCCTTTTCTCTTTATTTTGTTTTTTGTTTGTTTGTTTTTTACTTTGATGTGGTGCTGGGGATCGAACCAGGGCTTTATGCATGTTAAATAAGGGCCACAATCCCAGCTCACCCTTTCTCTTTATAAGTTGATTATATCAGGTGTTTGTTATAGTGACAGAAAGCTGACAAACACACAAGAGCAGTAGTCGTTGCTTAAAATCAAAAGCACCCCAAAGAGAGAAGGGGGAGAAAATAGTGAAAGAAAATATGAGAAGTTGGAGGCAGAGCAGCAACCTCATTCAATGCATCAAATTGTCTGTTCTGTGAAATTTAGAGTCAAGAAAACTGGTTACTGATTTTTGGCCTCCCGATTCACTTGTGTATACTTTGGGGTATAATTTTACCTCTTGGGCCTGAGTTGGCTCTTCCATTAAAAGGAGGTAATTAAGCCAGGTGTGGTGGCACATGCCTGTAATCCTAGTGGTTGGGAACCTGAGACAGGAGGATTGCAGGTTTGAGGCCAGACTTGGCTACTTAAGGAGACCCTGTTTCAAAATAAAAAATAAATCAGGCATGGAGGTGCACACCTGTAATCCCAGTACGTGGGAGGTGGAGACAAGAGGATCACAGGTTCCCAATCAGCCTCAGCAATTTAGCAAGGCCCTCTGCAACTTAGTAAGACCCTGTTTCAAAATAAAAAAATAAAGCTGGGTGTGGGGGCACATGCTTATCATTCCAGTACTTGGGAGGCTGAGACAGGAGGATCGCAGGTCAGCTAGCCTCAGCTACTTAGTGAGGCCCTCTGCAACTTAGTGAGACCCTGTTTCAAAATAAAGAATAAGAAATAGGGCTGGGGGTGTAGCTTGGAGGTAGAATACCCCTGGGTTCAATCCCCAGTATCACAAAAATAAATAAATAAAAATAATTAAAAATAAAATAAAATAGGGCTGGGGTGTCGCTCAGAGGTAGAATGCCCCTGGGTTCAATACCCAGTAACACACACACACACACACACACACACACTCGGAGGTAATGACAATGTGCTTACATTTGTTTTTAGAAAGTGTTTACTTTTCTGGGCTGATAATCAGCAGGTGTTTGATGCTACAGTTACGTTTTGATTGCTAAGGTACATACCTAGTTGTGGCTGGTAAATAGGCACTAGCCTGGAGCCCCCCTCCCCCGCCCCTCCCTCTACTTTGGTCTCTTCCCGGGATCCTCCCATGTTCCAGCAATTCACGTGCCCAGCACGGCTGGTGGCTCTCCAACGCTATGGCCCTATTCCTTCTAACTGGTCAGTTGTTAAAGATTTTTTTTTTTTTGCGGTACTGGGGATTGAACCCAGGGGCGTTCTACCTCCGCGCTACACCCCCGGCCCTATTTTTTATACTTTATTTTGAAACCGGGTCTCACGAAGTTGCGGAGGGCCTCACTAAGGAGAGAGAGAGAGAGAGAGAGGCAGGGAGAGAGAGAGCGAGAGAGCTGAGGCTGGCCGCGAACCCGGATCCTCCGGTCTCCGCCTCCCAAAGTACTGGGATTACAAGCGTGCACCACCATGCCCGGCCTTGTTAAAGATTTTTACAGTCAGCCCCAGATTATGCGTCTGCTTCAGACCTAATCCAGCAATCGCTACTGTGAACAACAGAAAAAAAATTCAACCTCCCCTGACTCAAGAAACTGACATTTTGAGGAGGGAACACAGATTCACGCATTAGGAATAATTGTGTGTTAACTTCTGCAATTCTCATGAGTAAAGCAAGAACATTTTCTGAAAGAATGATCATAAAAACATTAAACAGAGCAAGGGATAAATCCTCAGCTTTCTGCAAGGGTTGGGTCCACTGTGACCTGTAGGTTTCAGTGGGGTTCGGGGATGTTCAAAAATTAAAAATTCATCAGCCAGTGGTGTTGTTAACACAATTCTCACCACTTTTACTGTGTTTTTTTTCACAGATGAATGAGCTATTTTCATAATACACCAGGAACCTGTAAAATTCTGCAGTCTCTATTTCCTGCAGCAGGATCTGTAGCATGTTGGTTTCTAGCTCAAAAAGGCTTTCTAAGGGAGGAAAAGAACAGTACAAAGATGCTTAGGGTTTCCTCAGGCGCGTTCCAAGCCACACTAGTGGGAAAGGGAGATGCTGGCGGGCAGCAGTCAGCCCCGCGGAAGGCTTTCAGCTGGAAAGTCAGTTCCACTTCGGGGTCAGAGCTGGACCACAGAACAAGGCGACAATGGTATTTTAACAAAGCCTCACTGATCAGCCGTCTGGGTGGCAGTGGGCCCCCTGCGCTGGCTTCAGTTTCAGTTTTCTGAGATATGAAATATGGCCCAAACCTCTCCAAGATGATCGCCTAATTAGTATGTTCTCAAAGCACATTGACAGCCACAGACGCACAGCTGGGAGTGATTAATTAGAGCCAGGAGTGAGGATGATAAGTAACAGACATCGGAAAAAAGACTCGCATTTTTCTTCCTGGTATTTTTGAATGGGCTTTGGAATGATTTTATGTGCAAAAATGATTTGTTTTTTGTTACATTTTAGTTATGAGCTCTCCATTGAGTACTAATATAAGAAATGCTTCAAATACAGTTGATCATTTTTCCCCCAATGGTGACTGTAGAGGTTACAATTCTCTAACACTCCTCTCATGGAGAGATGGGGTCTCCATCCCCCCCCCAAAATCTCAGTGGACTCTTGTTTCCTCAGCTTGCGATAACAAATGATCACAAACGGGGTGCCTTAAAACAACAAAAAGTGATTCTCCCACAGCTCCGGAGACTGGAAGTCCAGAAGGAAGGCATTGACAGGGTTGGTTCCTTCTGGCATCTTCCATGCCTCTGTAATGGGGACTTGGGTTCTACAGGTGTCTGTTGGGTGTGGTGGCGCACGCTTGGAATCCCAGTACTTGGGAGGCTGAGACCGGAGGATCTGGGTTCACGGCCAGCCTCAGCTACTTAGTGAGGCCCTCTGCAACTTAGTGAGACCCTGTTTCAAATAAAGAATAAAAAAATAATAGGGCTGGGGGTGTAGCTCGGAGGTAGAATGCCTCTGGGTTCAATTCCCAGTACTGCAAAAAAATAAAAAAGTGAACATGTTACCATATATTAATTTTATCTCAAAACAAAAAAAGTAACTGTCAATAAATATCAACAGTAATGCTACTGATGCTAATGTGTTTAGGCAAAAACGCACTGATGCTTACTTGTAATATGCTTGAAGCTTATTAGGATTGATGCTAGGGAAGGACACGTGGAAAGATTGTGAAAAAGCAAGCTTAGTAAAATAACTTAGAATCTAGCCAGGCCTGGTGGCTCATGCCTGTGATCCGGGTACTTGGGAGGACGAAACAGGCGGATTGCAGGTTTGAGGCCAGTCCCAGCCACTTAGCGAGACCCTGTTTCAAAATAAAAAATAAAAAGGGCTGAGGGTGTAACTAGGAGGTAGAATGCCCCTGGGTTTAATCCCTAGTACAAAAAAGAAAGAAAGAGAGAGAGAGAGAGAGAGAAGAGAGAAGAGAGAAGAGAGAAGAGAGAAGGAAGGAAGGAAGGAATAAAAGAAAGGGTAGGTCCGTGTCTTTGGATCTACCCTTCTGATCTCAACATTGAAACTGAGCCTGTATTAGTTTGCTTTTTAAATTTTTCATTTCTTTTTTTAATTTTTTTATTGGTGCATCGTAATTACACCTTATTGCCTCTCTTCTGTTCTGCTGTGGTTGGACTTCAGGCTTTGCACCATGTTCTCGATGGCTTGGTGCCTTCCTTGCGTACCCGGCTCGCGCAGCTCGGCTGACACAGGGGTCCTGAGCAATGTGGGAATCCTCCAGACCTTCCTTCCCAGCGTGGCCCTCATTCCTGGCTCTGTGATGTGCGATGTGGCCCAGTGAGGTGCACTTCCTGTCAGCTGCCTTTGCACTCGTTCCTGAACCCCTGGAATATTCTGGTTCTCAGCCCCCCCCAATAGCCTCTGCGTGTTCTGTAACTTCTGGAACATAGCCCAGACCCCAGGCCATTTTCCTTCATCCATTTATTTTTTCCACTTAATACAAATTTAGGAATCTGGATTTGACAGAAATTGAAGCCTACATTAGTTTTCTTTTTAAAATTTTTATTTCTTTAATTTTTTATTTTTATACTTTTATCGGTGCATTGTAATTATACATCACAGTGAGCTTCAAAGTGCACAGAGCACTTGGTGTGGTCCCTCCGCATCCCACCCCGCTATCCCCTTCCTCCCTCCCACACACGTTCGTGAGGGTAGTGATACCTTCGTAAAGGGACATAGCATTATTTGAATGGCTTCCTTCCTCAAGCCTCCTTTTCCCCCTCCCCACCAACCCCTTTCCACTGTTCTCTTTGTCTCTCTCCTTATTATCATGATGTTCCTTTTGTTTCCGATTTTCTCTCTTGCTTCTACGTATGAGAGAAAACACAGGACCCTTGACTTTCTGAAACTGGCCGATCTCGCTTAGCATGATGTTCTCTAGTTCCATCCATTTTTGGGGCAGGTAGGATCATCTATATTAGTTTTCTATTGCTGTGTAGCACATTCCCACAAACTTAGCTGCTTAAAACAACACACGTTTGTCATCTCACAGCATGTGGGCACGGCTTCACAGGGTCCTTGCTGAAGTTCCCACCAGGCTGGAATCCAGGTGCTGGCCAGAGGTGCGGGCCCAACAGAGGCTCAACTGGGAAAAGAGCTACATCTAGCCAGGAGTGGGGGCGCACTCCTTTAATCCCAGAACTTGGGACACTGGGAGGTGCATCACAGGTTCAAGGGCAGTCTCAGCAACTTATCAAGATCCTCAACAATTTAGCCAGACACTGTTTCAAAATAAAATGGAGTGATGGAGGGGGTTTAGGTGAGAGAAGATAGAGACATAATGAAGGTAACAGTTTAAATAATGCCATGTACATCCATGAAATTATCAATCTGCATCTCAGTGACATGTACGGGGAAGGGGAGGGGCTGGGGAAGGATTTGGAGGGAAACACACCACGTGCTGTGTGCATGTAGATTCCTATCACTGTACCTCAGTATGATGTATAATTATAATGCACCAATAAAAGTGTAGGAACAAAGAAAAAACTCCAAATAAATAAATAAAAAGGACTGGGAGTATAGCTCAGAGGTAAAATGCCTCTGAGTTCAATCCCTAGGACAAAGAAAAGATCCACATCCAGGCTTGCTTGGGCTGTTGAAAGACTTCCTCTCCTGTGAAGTCCTGCTCCGATAGGACTAAGGTCCTGGCTTTCTTGCTGGCTGTGGTCAGGCATTGCTTTCAGCTCCGACAGACCACCAGCGCTTCCGGCCACAGGCCCTCTCCAACACGGCAGTTGTGTCTTCTTTTTTTTTTTGCGGTACCGGGGATTGAACCCAGGGGCTTTCTACCTCTGAGCTACATCCCCAGCCCTATTTTTTATACTTTATTTTGAAACCGGGTCTCACGAAGTTGCGGAGGCCTCACTAAGTAGCTGAGGCTGGCCGCGAACTCTGATCCTCCGGTCTCAGCCTCCCAAGTACTGGGATTACAAGCGTGCACCACCACGCCTGGCTTGGCAGTTGCGTCTTCTAACCCTGCAACGGAGAGACCGTCTCTCCAGTGTGTACTAGCAAGAAGGAGCCATTGAATATTCATTTGGAAAAACATACATGTGTATATAAAAATCACGGGAGTGCCATCCCATCACCTTGGCTACATCCTATCAGATGGAGAGAGGTCACAGGGCCACCCATGCTATGTGGAGGGGGATTTACAGGGCAGAAACATGAGCGACACCCAAGGCTACAAAGTGCTAGTAGAGTCTTGGGCAACAGAATTCAGCTTGGAATTTTTTCCGTAATCAGAGAAGTTACTTGTGAGCAATAGAGAATGCACTGATAGCCATGAGTAGGAAGGATGGGTAACTGGGAGAAAATGGAGGTGGGCAGAGAGTGTATTGGCATTTGGGAAGGGAGGTTTGGATGTGGAGCCACCGCAGAATGATCCAGACTTGAGCACCAAGTACCTGTTTGGGGGAGAAGACAAAGGTGTCCCAGAGCTTTGGAACTCCAAGGTCAATAAAGCGCATGACTCCATCAGCAAAGACAGGGGCACCCTGGGGCGGGGGAGAGGTCGGTCCTGAACATTACATCTTAAGGCCAGCAGAAAATCCACGTGGAGACACAGCTAGAGTTCAGCAGTGTGGGTGTGAGCAGGTGTGGTGGTGCACACCTGTGATCCCAGGTCTTGGGAGGCTGAGACAGGAGGATCCCAGGTTTGAGGCCAGCCTCAGCAATTTAGGAAGAACCTCAGCAATGTAGTGACACCCTGTTTCAAAACAAAAAATAAAAAGGGCTGGAGGGAGGCAGGTTGAGCCCAGAGGTAGAATGCTCCTGGGTTTGATCCCTAGGACCAAAAAAAAAAAAAAAAAGGTGGGTGTGAAGTTCAGAGTGAGTTCAGAGACTAAGAAGTTCATTTGGGAGATGGCTGTCCAGCCTGATCCCGTGACTCCAGGGACAGAGCTGTCGGGAGCCATTTCTTTGTATTCAGGCTCATAGATGCAAATACAGCCTTGAGAGGTATAAGCTTTACCAAACAGGACGATTAAGACTTGTTGTTAAAGAGTGCTATACATTTCTATAGCCAACGGCTATCTGAGGAGAGACTTGATTGTTCTTCAATCCAGGTGACCTCACCCACCCAGGGGGCATGACTCCCAGA
>PVJS01058492.1:0-11765 GCA_004027185.1 Glis glis
GGGACTGAATTAGTGGTTGCTCCAATCCTGAGACTCCAGCTCTTAGACCGTTCGACCAGCCACTGGTTCCTCTGACCCTCCACGTGCAGTCAGAACCTGGGACTACATTGCTGCAAACTGTAAGCCATCTGATAAATCCTTTTTTTAAAATATACTCATTCTGTGTATTCTGTTAATCTAGAGAACCCTGTCCAATACACCCCAAGATGACGATATTGGCAGGTGAGGCCTTTGGGAGATAATTAGTCCTTGAGGTAGGAGCCCTCATGAATGGAATTAGTGCCTTTATATAAAAGACCCAAGCCGGGCGTGGTGGCGCACGCTTGCAATCCCATTAAGTGGGAGGCGGAGACCGGAGGATCCCGGTTCGCGGCCAGCCTCAGCTACTTAGTGAGGCCCTCCGCAACTTCATGAGGCCCCTTTTCAAAATAAAGGATAAAAAATAGGGCCGGGGGTGTAGTTTGGAGGTAGAACGCCCCTGGGTTCAATCCCCAGTACCACACACAAAAAAAAAGACCCAACAGAGATCCCTTTCCTCTTATGCCATGTGACTGTCTATGAAGAAGTAGGCTCAGCAGACATCAAACCTTGATCTTGGATTTCCCAGCCTAGAGAATTGTGGGAAATGGATTTCTATTGTTTATAAGGCACCCATTCTATGATACTTTGTTAGAGCAGCCTGAATGGACTAAGATACTCACTCAACCAGAATTTTCCTCCTGCAGCCAAAATAACTACTTCACAGTATTTGGGGAAGATAAATCCAGTTTATGATCTATATACTTCACACTCCCTCGTTATGTGCTGGCTCCTTCCCCTTATGGGAATGACCCCCAACCATACATACACTATCATGTGGACAAAAGCACAAAATACCATTCTCAAAGGCTAATTATTTCTCCAGTTTAATAAAGCTATTTCCACTCAAAAGGGTTCCACTCAAAGATAAGTTCACAGACTCTTGTTTCTTCAAACCTTGGCTTGCTTTGTGTGTGTGTATGTGTGCATGTGTGTGTGTGTGTGTGTTACTGGGGATTAAACCCAGGGCCATTCTACCTCCAAGCTACACCCTCAGTCCTATTTTTATATTTTATTTTGAAACAGAGTCTCACTAAGTTGCCGAGGGCCTTGCTAAGTTGATGAGGGTGGCCTCGAACCTGTGATCCTCTTATCTCAGCCTCCCAAGTACTGGGATTATAGGCATGTGCCACCATGCCTGGCAACCCTTGGCTTTCTTTGACACCAAATCCCTCCTCTCCTAAAGCAGTCACTGATCCAAGTTTTTAGAAAAGGATTTCTGGGTAAAATTTATCCACACATGTTCACTGTCATACCTCTTCCATGCCACCAGATCTCCTTGAATGTGAAAAGGAATGCTGGCCAGTGGAAACAGCCATCAGAACAGGAACGGATGGAAGGCAGAGTTGTGAGAATCAAAGCAGGTCGATGTTTGATGCCAGAATCAAGATAAAAAGGGCCCTGGACCTAGGGCTAGAGCCCTATCCAGGTCTTCTGCTTCTCACCTGAGCAAATTACTTCTCACCTGAACATGAAGAAGGGAATGAGGCTAACCCCAACCTCCCAGGAGGCTCCAAGGGTTAAATGTAATGAGAGAAATACTCAGTATGTCTTAAGTACTCATTACAGGTTGCAGGAACACATATGCACACAAAACACTCTTTTTCTTACATCTCTTAGCAGCTAAGAAAAAATAAGAATAGGTCGATTTTAATACTTGCTGAGTTTTTTGCTGGTGAATTCATTCATTCAACAGATGCTTATGAGCATGTCAGTTTGTACAAGGTATTATGCTAAGTGCTCAGGAAAGCAGAGAATAACGCAAAACCCTTCCAACTCTTCCCTTTCCCCAAGAACCCTACGCTCTCTACTTGTCTCCCACACAAGAGTCAGATCAATATTCTAATAGTAATAAGTATTGGGTGCTACAGGGTGATGGAGGTGGGATACTTTATTACACACAGAGCACAGGAAAAGCTTCCAGTAGAAATAGGTTGAGTTGGGTCCAAAGGATAAATAAAAAAACAAAGACAAAAAGCTAGGGAGAAGAAAGAAATAATATGCATAAAATCTAAGAGGAAGGAGCCCTCAGAAAAATTCCAGATGGCTATGAGCACAGTGAGAGAGGCAGAAAGTAAAAGTTGATTAAGTCATGGGCGGTCACAGGAGCCAAGTTCAGAAGTTAGGACTTTATCCCAAGTGTATTGAGGAGCCATTGAAGGAAAGGTCATGCTTCTTCCATCATGAGGAATAAACTGAAGAACAAGACTAAATGAGTGAGGTGAGTTAGTGAGGATGTGGTGAGCATGTAGAAAGATGGATCTGATGGAGATTTGGGAGATAGAATTACAGGACTTGAGGATTAATTGGCTATAGGGAATACAAAAGAAAAGAGTCCTGCGTCCTGCCCAGGTTTCTGGTTTGGGTAACCAGTGAACGTTGCCACCATAGGTAGGGGGCATGAAAGATTCTGATTTTAGTTGGAACATGTTGAGTGAGAGGCACAGGACTTAGTTAAGAGGAGATGTCCCACAGGTGACTGGGAATACAGGCTGATGGTGCAAAGTCACCTCCAAGAAATAGGTACTGCGTTAGGAACCATCACGTAGAGGTGGCCGTGGATGCCACAGGATGTCTGGTTCACCCCTGGAGAGAATGTAGAGACAGAGGAGAGGCAATCTAGGCTAGACCACCAAAAGCAACCAGCATTGAAGAAATGGGCAAAGAAATAAAAGTCTATGAAGGTAAAAAAAAAAAAACCCAGGAGGGTATGGCATTTCATAAGTTAAAAAAGGTACATTGAAAGGTAAGTTAAAAAGGTACGTACGGTGAACAATGCCAGGTTTTTCCTAGAGGTCAAGAAAAAGAAGTGTCACTTTGTCTTAGCAACAAAGAGACCACTATTGACCTGACAAGGGCATTTTCTATACACAGGCAGGGTGAGAAGCCAGTTCTCCATTAGTAAAAAGTTGTATAATCACCCTATTTAAGAAGATCGATTGAGAAGGTGAGGAGAAGGAATGGCTGATTAAGAATTTTCAGTTTGTTTGTTTGTTTTGGTACAGGGGGTTGAACCCAGAGGCATTCTACCTCTGAGCTACACACCCAACCCTTTTTATTTTGAAACAGTGTCTCACTAAATTGCTAAACCTGGCCTCCAATCTACAATCCTCCTGTCTCAGCCTCCCAAGTAGTGAGATTACTGGTGTGTGCCACCTCAAATGTGTTTAAATTCTAATGAGACGGAGCTAGTGTAGATGCAGAAGCTAAAGGTACAGAGAAGAGGGAATCACTTATGGAGTGAGGTCCCTCAGAAGGTTTGAGAGAATGAGGTCCAGAGTGGAGATGGTGGCCATATCTGTTGTCAGAGGAGCTCTATACCATCACTACAGAAAAGTGTATGCAGATAGATTTCTAAGTGAGGTGGCAGGAGTTCAAGGAGACCTGGTGAATAGCAAGATGATCATTTGGATTAAACTGCAATATCAGAGCCCTTGTATGCCAGGTTCTTCTGCCACAGAGCATACTAGGAACATGCCCTGGATGCCCAGGATGTAGTCATGGCTACTCTGCATGTACCTTTCTTTCTGAACATTCTGAAAAGCATAGCGCCATTGAGGCCACCGAGAGAGTGTCTGATCAACTCAGGGGAAGTCCAACTCTGGGCCAAAGCAGGATGTGGGAATTTATGGTTCACATGTGGAAAGTTTTTGCATAGGCAAATACTTTCATTTCCCCCCCAAGCACCCCTGACCTCTCAGAAAACTTTGTCTTTTGTGTTGACTTCAGGGGCTTTTAGGTTTCTTGGTTAAAAAAAAATAATTAGAGCTATTGAAGCATCTTTGAATTTGGATGTTGTGTGTTAGGACTGCAAGAAGAGGACAGAGAAGAGTGTCACATTAGGGGACTCACTAGATGACACAGCCATCCTTTCAGAGCTGCCAAGAAGCGACAATGAGAGGGGGCTTCGCAGTTACTTCACACTGAATCACTGGGTCTGGTTCATAGGAAGAAACCACGATGCTCTCTCTTCCCTCTTGTTCTAACTATTCTGGCAGGAAGACATGGAATTGTCAGAAAGTCCTGGTTCTCACAGAAAATCAGAGCTGAGGGAGCTGGATTATTCACGATTCATCTGGTGCCTTGTGTTGAGTTGAACCACATGAAATTTCTGGTTTTGTAAGTTTAAAGAGGCCAAATATTGGCAGTTTCATATGATTCGACTTAGTAGAAACAAACCATAGCGTCTGCTCTCAGAAGGCAGGGTGTTGAGATGCTGTCTTTAGGGGCACCGTGTGGCAGAGGGGTCACCTAAAGCCTCAGGCTGGGGAAGGCTGGCACACTCTGGGTATCAGAGAGCTAAAGTTACATGGGTTAAGGAAAGGAAGAAGATCCACCCGATCATCGGTTAAATCAGTTAAGAGTATGAACTTTGGAGCCAGCCATGGTGGCACATGTCTGTAATCCCAGTACTTGGGAGTCTGAGACAGCAGGTTCAAGGCCAGCCTCAGTAACTTAGTGAGGTCCTCATCAGACTAGCTAGACCCTGTTTCTAAATAAAAACTAAAATAGGGCTGAGGGTGATAGGGTAGCTCAGAGGTAGAATACCTCTGGGGTTCAATCTCCAGTACCACAAAACAATAAAACAAAGTGTGAATTTTGGAATCCAGCCTGGGTTGTAATCCTGGCTCCAGCAGGGTGAGTTACTTAGGCTTTTCCACTTGACTTTTTCATTAGTAAAATATGGAAAGTACTACCCACCTCCAAGCATGCGGAGAGGCTAACAACTGCCCGCATGTATTGAGTACTCATCATCCCAGAGCTCCTCCACCAAACTCTGCACATAAAAGGCTATATGGCACAAAGGAAGTGCCAAGCCAATATGTTCCTGTTATTAGTCCAAGTAAATGCAGATGAGATCATTTCCTCTTTTATTCCTCCACCAAATCTTGTGCATGCTCCTCTTTTAGCACCTAGCACACTCTGTTGGAATTTGACCACATCTGTTGGGTTTTTGTTTTTGTTTTTGTTTTTACCTCAGCACTAGGCCCTGTGCTCTTTGCGGGCTGAGACCATCTTTTATAGTCATCAGTATCTGTGGGAGATTGGTTCCCAGACCTCACATGAATATCAAAATTCACGAATGCTCAAATCTCTTATATAAAATGTCATAGTATTTTAATATAACCTACATGTGTCCTCCTATATACCGTAAATCATCTCTAGGTTACTTATTTTTTATTTTTTATTTTTTTTGGTACTTGGGATTGAACACGGGGCATTCTACCTCTGAGCTACACCCCCAGCCCTATTTTTTTATCCTTTATTTTGAAATAGGGTCTTACTAAGTTGCAGAGGGCCTCACTAGGTAGCTGAAGCTGGCCACGAACCCAGATCCTCCTGTCTCAGCCTCCCAAGTACTAGGATTATAAGTGTGCGCCACCACACCCAGCTATCTCTAGGTTACTTATAATACCCAATACACTAAAAATGCTATGTAAACAGTTGTCATGCTACAGTGTTTAAGGAATAATGAATGACAAGAAAAAAGTATCTGCACATATTCCGTTTAGATGCAACTTTAAGAAAATATTTTCTATCCATGGTGGGTTGAAACTGAGGATGTGGAAACCATGGAAGGCTGGCTGTCTTCGTTTCTGGCACAGGGTAGGGTGGAGAAAGTTGGGGTGGGTATGTGAAGGAGGCAGGGTGGGATGGATTGTTCTAGTTGAAACAGATGGACTCTAGAGAGCAAGCTGATTTTTGTTTAGCAACACATCTGGCTGGGTATTTTGGTGGGAAAAGTTAGGGTGCAGGACATGAGCCAGGAAGAGGAGGGACACACAGCCCAAACTGCTCTGTAGATGAAAATGAGAGGGGTGTCTAGAGAGCTGGGGGAAGACCCAAAGAGATGGAGAGCAAGGAGACCCGGCAAGGCAAGGAGAGGTGAGGGAAGGTGGAAACCAAGTCAGGGGAGATCCTCGGGGTGAGGAATGCTAAAGGATTTAGAATAAAAGAGATGCCTAATATTAATGTTTTAATTCCTGTGCTACTGGACATTATTAACAGTGATTATAGTGCTTCATAGAAATAACACAAGATTCCATGGTGGGTGAAAGAGACTTGTTCTTTTTCATTTTCTTACTCTCCTGAGCTTTGGCCCCTTCCCTCTCCATGGGCACACATTTCTTTTGTGATATATCAAAAATGATTTTGCTGTGCAGAGCAATAGCCCTACCCCATCTCCTTGATCTGCAATTGTACTACCTTGAGTCAGGGACACATTGGTGGGGAGGGAAGAACTTGTTGGAAAGGGGTCACATTCCACAGTGAAGTTGATCTAGACTGGAGATAAGGAAGAATATAGAAATGAAGAGAATTCAGTGCATGTGCAACAAAGCTAAAGACTGAGACAGACATGGAGGTAGGAATTGGTATTCTTTTCCAGGGTATGGAGCGGAAGTTAAGTCAGTTATGTGTGTGTGTGCATAAGCATACACATGTTTTAAATAAAGGAAGGAGAACTAATATTGGCATGCCTGGAACATCCAAGGAATATCCAGTTTATCTGGGTTTGAATCCCAGTTCAGTCATTTAATATCCACTAAAGTAGGGTAAGTTACTTCTCTCTGAGCTTCAGCTGTAGAGTGGGTACAATACTATCAGCTGCCTCATAATTTGCTGCAACTTTTAAGCAAATCCATGAAAAGTGCTTAGAACAATGTCTAACATTGAAAGGATACTCACTAAACATTAGTTATTAACATTTTGCATCCTTTCAATGTATTTTCATTGAATGGATACATGAACAGTCAAGAGTTTCTAAAAAAAAAATGTAGAGGTGCTTATATGCCCACAATCAGGAACTCATGATGATTTGAAACTTCTCTGTCTCTAGTCTATTGCTTCTGGAAGTGAGGTCCCTGGACAGCATCATCACTATCACCTGGGAACTTTTTTTTTTTTTTTGCGGTACCAGGGATTGAACCCAGGGGCATTCTACCTCCGAGCTACACCCCTGGCCCTATTTTTTATACTTTATTTTGAAACCGGGTCTCACGAAGTTGTGGAGGGCTTCACTAAGTAGCTGAGGCTGGCCGCGAACCTGGATCCTCCGGTCTCAGCCTCCCACGTACTGGGATTACAAGTGTGCGCCACCACGCCTGGTTCCTGGGAACTTTTTAGAAATGCCAATTCCTGAGCCCCAATCCAGACTTCCCAATTCTCCATCAGATTGTAGTGCACACTAAAATTTGAGAACCAAAGCTCTATTCCATCCAGAAAGGGATATTAATGGGAGGAGTTTCTGAGCCTCTCCTGCAGGGTGGAAGCACTTCAGAATCTCCCCTCTAAGTGCCCTCTCAAGTGTACCCCCCAATTAGCAAATGTAAGTGCAGAAAAGACCTCACCAGTAGAGTCTTACGTGAGAAGTGGGCCACAGGTCCACATAGGTTTCACCTTATTTTGGCTTTTCTTTTCAACCTGTAGCCAGACCTCGTTATTTATTACCTCTCCCTGATACTGGCTCCCAGTTTTCACTCCATCCTGTCTCCTTCAGAGAGAGGGGAGTATCAGTGAGGTCTCTTCTACCTGCCAAGGGGTCCTGATACAAATGGCTTCTGGGTTCCAGGAGAAAGTTCTGCTTTTTGGTTAAAAGTCCTGCCTGTCCGGAGCTAGGACTCCGGCACTTCTCGGCGCTCTGGAGTCTTGGATTTTGCCGTGACATTTAGAGTAACTAAGCCTGCACACTGAAAAGTATCCAGGGCGTCGCGGGCAGTAACGAGGCTGGCTGGTATGCAGCAGTTGGCAAGCACCGTGACACATGAAATGTCACTGAAGGCTTTGTTTGGTTTTAAACTGAAAAATTGCTAGAGTTATAAAAGCATACAGACTTTGCCTGAAGAGGAAAAAAATCCCCTCTTTTCTTTTTCTCTGCTTTTCCTCTACAAACTCCTTT
Organism: Glis glis; assembly: GCA_004027185.1. Classification (NCBI taxonomy): domain Eukaryota; kingdom Metazoa; phylum Chordata; class Mammalia; order Rodentia; family Gliridae; genus Glis; species Glis glis. The sequence goes on from PVJS01058492.1 coordinate 7,976, forward strand.
CCTAAGGAGCACCCAGCCTCCCCCTGCACTCCTGCCTTGACTCAACCCCACCCCAATTTATACACTGACAAGCCCCCGACAACCATGGAGCTCACCCCCAAGCAAGCCCTTGTTTCCAGAACTCCTCTTGCTGGTGAGAAAGAATGTGGCACCATTACTAATTCAGAGCAGACCTGATCCAGCTACAGGCTCTGATGTACATCTTCCCAGAGGCCTCTGCCCTTCCTTTTTCTTTTCTTCTTAAAAGGAAGGCTCATGCTTATTTGGATACAAACATCCATCACCAGCAGAATCTGACGTCAGGGCTTAAAACCAGAAGGGCACTCCAAGCCATTGGGCTTAGACTCCCCCTGCATTCAAGCTGAAGTTCTTCCCATTGTACATGTGACCTAGCTGAGGCCCAGAGAGGGAGCAACTTGCCCAAAGTCCTATAGACAGTAAGTGCAGAGCTCAGACCCAGGTCTCCCATCTCTCAATCTCTCTTTCTCTTAACCATCTTATGATCAGGGCCCCAGAAGTAGCGAAGAGCTCTTCATTTGCTCCTTTCTTTCCAGTTTCAGCCCAGACTAGAGTTTTCTCTTACATGATTTCATCAATAAAGTTAATCCAAATGCATCACCATTTTTTTTTTATTCAGCCACCTCCCTCCTGCTGGCACGTTGCAGCCCTAGAGTGACAACACCCTGCTTTCCTGCACAAGTGTGAGCATGTGAGCACCGGTGTGGGGTGATCTGGGAGGACCCAGCCCTCCTCGTCCATTTGCTAACATTGAGGTCAGAAGTAGGCAGGGTCCTGAATGTTTCATGAACTCTCATCCAACAGACCTGAAAGCAAATGACTTCCCTGACAGCCAGTGTCCACAATGTCTGACCTACTGGGGCTGGAAGACTTGAATTCTAAGAATGGTTAAGGCCTCAGTCATACCCACTTTGTCCCCATTTAGACTATTTGTTTTGTTTTACTCCTGGGAAGGGAGAGGGGAAAAAAAGCAGCTCAAACAAAAATTCTTTGGTTATTGTGGAGAACTAGGGAAATCTTTATCTACTTATGCTGCTATGACAAATACCTGAGCCTGGGTAATTTATAAAGAATAAGAATTTGTTTCCTCATGGCTGTGAAGGCTGGAAAGTCCAAGATGAAGACATGAGAATCGGCTGAGGGCCACCTTGCTGCATCATCACATGATGGAAGGTGGAAGGGAATGAGGGACGAGAGGGGGCCGAAGTTGACTATTTATAATGCACCAATCCCATCCTCCTGGCCTGATCAGCTCTTAAAATTCCCACCTCTCAGTACTGAGAAAGAAAATTAAGTGTTAACATGTTACAGTGAAAAATCACATTTTGACATGGGTTTTGGAGAAGATAGACATCCAAACCATAGCACGGGGGACCCTACTGGGTCTGTCTCCCTCCACCTTTCCTGCTCTGGGCCTCTCTGCTCCTCTTTTCCACCAATGAATGGCTTGGTACAAATTAGGAGGCGGCGTGGGGTAGTGCAAAGGGCCCTAACCTAACCACTCAATCTCTGCTGTGTCTCAGACAAGAGACTTGACCCTTCCAAGTCCTCGATTTCTCCTCTGTGAAATATACCACAGGGCTCTTTAAGGAGTAAATACAAACAGACATAAAGACATTGCAGTACCCACCAAATGTCAGCTTCTTTTCCTGGATTCTGATAATAATACTGAATTTTTTTCACTTAACGTCATTTGCATTATAATGAGGGGCAGCCTCTATAATAATAATAATTTTTTAAAAGATAAGTCTCAGCTGGGTATGGTAGTGCACACCTGTAATCCCAGAACTTGGGAGGCTGAGACAGGAGATCCCAGGTTCAAGGCCAGCCTCAGCAACTTAGTGAAACCCTCAGCAACTCCGTGAGACCCTGTTTCAAAATAAAATAATAATAGTATTATTAATAATAATAAAATAATGGTGAAGGGTGTAGCTCAGAGTTAGAATGCCCTTGAATTCAATCCCCAGGACCACACACAAACCCAAAGTTGAGTTTCTCATGGTGGATTTCAGGCCTCAGAAACAAGTCCAAGAAGAGACCAGGCAATGTCATCCCAGCAGGCCAGGGACCCTTGATAACAACATGAGTTGAGGAGGCTCGAGAGGCAAAGAGACCAGGGAGGGAGTATCAAGTCACAAAGAAGCAGGTGAAGTGTGAGTGGTGTGTTTCTTCTTGTGTGGAAAGGCCCTGATCGTCACACGGCAACTGTAAGGTTGCACAGTCTACTGAGCTCTGAAGCTACTGCGGAGGTCTTCATTTCTCTTTGCCCTCCTACCCATTCAAACCATGCCCCACTCCTCTGTCTCCTTCATCCTGTTCTCTCCTCATGCTTCCCACCCATACCCCACCATAGACTCTCAGCTGCCTTGTCTGAATAGACTACACGAGCAAGGCTGCCTCTTGGTGCCAATGCAGTGCACAGAGAACAACCACAATAGCAGAGAGGAACCCCACCACTACCTGAGAGACTGGCGGAGACAGACATGAGGTCATTTCATTTGCTCTTCACCTTCCTGATAAAGGCATGGCCAAAACATTTCTCTGATGATGAAAGAGCCAGCCAGGAAGATTCGTGACTTCCTTGCAGCCCTCCTGGGCTGAATGGATTATGTCCAGGGAGCCTTTTATTTCTAACCCACACCCCACTGTCAGCACCAACAGCAGGCACATTTTATGGAGTGAGAGGCCAGGCTTCCTTCTAGCCTTCCCCGATGTCCTTTGGCCCATCAGCCTCTTGTATTTTTCTCTCTTTGGGAGGGTGGGGGTAGAAAGAAGTTACAAACTCAAGTCCATAAAATGTGACTTCTGGCTCTTAAATCCACACCAACAAGTGTGAGGAAAATTGCCACTGGTATATGAGGCTGTTTGAAAAACAAGTGGGCACGCTGACCTCAGACCTCTGTGCCCGCACTTGTCAGTGTACCTTTGACATCAAAGCCCATGGCATCACTCAAAGCCCCGTCATTTAACTCCAAGATTGGGCAGGAGGCATCAATGTACACCTCACAGAGCAGCACAAATAGGCCCTTAGAGAAGATCTGTTCCAACCTCCCTGTTGGGGACCATCTGACTAGGCTTATCTACATTCATGACCCGGCAGTGAATCTTCTACACTAGTAAAGTGTCCTTCACTGGGAAACATAGCTGGGCTACATTTACATGGTCAAGTTCAAACTTCCCTGCATAGCCTTCAGTGTCTCTGCACAGGCTGGCTTTGACTGCAATGTCCTGTTCCCCTCCGCCTACATATTCCTGGGTAACTTCTACCTACCAGTTATGACTGAGCTCGGCTATCATTGCCTTTTGAAGCCTGAATATGGCTATGAACAAGAACATGGGAGGCTCTGGAATAGGGAGGCCTAGGGTTGAATCTCTGTCAATTCTCAAGTTGTTTGCCTCCCTAAGCCTCAGTTTGCTCTTCTATAACTAATAACACCAAACTCTCAGGATTGTTATAAGAGGAAGATGTAAAGAGCTTAGTATAAGCAGCTGGTGCATAGCGAACACTCAAACTCAGTAAGGATTTGCACTGTTTTCTGGTAGTCTTCACTTACCCTTCCATACTAGAGTGGAATGGATGCCTCTGTCACTAGGCTTCTGTTTATGTGCTATTTTTAATCTATGTTATTGAAATCTAATTTATGCACAATAAACTGTGCCCACCTTAAGTGTATGGTTTAATGAGCTTTTTGACAAATATAGACACCTGTGTGTATGGAACATTTCTATCACTTTTTTTTTTTTTTTTTGCGGTACCGGGGATTGAACCCAG
>PVJS01058493.1:0-11766 GCA_004027185.1 Glis glis
AGAGAGAGAGAGAGAGAGAGAGAGAGAGACAGGGAGGGAGAGAGAGAAAGAGAGAGAGAGAGAGAGAGAGAGACAAGGAAAGAGAGAGCGAGAGAACTGAGGCTGGCCGCGAACCCGGATCCTCCGGTCTCCGCCTCCCAAAGTACTGGGATTACAAGCGTGCACCACCACGCCCGGCTTTTTTTTTTTTTTAATGGTACTAGGGATTGAACCCAGGGGCATTCTACCTCCAAGCTATACCCCTGGCCCTTTTTATTTTTTGTTTTGAAACAGGATCTTGCTAGGTTGCTGAGAGTCTCACTATGTTGCTGAGGCTGGCCTTGAAGCTATGATCCTCTTGTCTCAGCCTCCCAAGAACTGGGATTACAGGTGTGAGCCACCATGCCTGGTTTATGGTGTGTGTGTGTGTGTGTGTGTGTGTGTGTGTGTGTGTGTGTGAGAGAGAGAGAGAGAGAGAGAGAGAGAGAGACTGGAGATTGCACCTAGGAGCACTTTACCATTGAGCTACACCCTCAGCCCTTTTTAAATTTATTATCTTGAGCCAGGAGTGGTGGCACATGTTTGTAATCCCAGTACTTGGGAGGCTGAGACTGGAGGATCTGGGTTTGTGGCCAGCCTCAGCTACTTAGTGAGGCCTCCGCAACTTAGTTGTTTCAAAATAAAGATTAAAAAAATAGGCCTGGGGGTGTAGCTTGGAGGTAGAATGCCCCGGGTTCAATCCCCAGTACCGCAAAAAAAAAAAAAAAAATCTTGAAACAGGGTCTTGCTAAGTTGCTGAGGCTGGTCTTGATCCTGCGATCCTCTGGTTTCAGCCTCCCAAGCACTGGAATTACAGGTATGTGCCACCATACCATGCCCAAGGTGACATTTGTTAAAAAAAGAAGCATCTGAGCTGGTGTGGTGGTGCACACCTATAATCCCAGTACTTGGGAGGCTGAGACAGGAGGATCACAAGTTTGAAGCCAGCCTCAGCAACTTAGTGAGGCTCTCAGCAAGTTAGCAAGACCCTGTTTCCAAGTAAAAAATCAAATAGGGCTGGGGGCATAGCACAGAGGTAGACGGTCCCTGAGTTCCATCCCCAGTACCACACACACACAAAAAATCATTTGGACTTTAATGCTTAACATCTCACATTCTGGTAATAACTAGAGTTTTGTACAGAGAGAAAGGACTATGAGCGATGGTTTGTAAACTTACTGTGAGGCTATTTCTGTCCACAGTTCCCGCTCTGGCCTACTTATCACATCAGAGACACCTTGCCTGACTTCCAATCTAGTTTTCTCCAAAGTGTCTCCACCAGCCCCCTCCACCCAGTATTGCCCTTATTTGCTGTTAACTTGAGACCCCACCCTCTACTAATCCCTCCACACTCCGCTTCTAGAAACAGGGAAGTTGGGGTAGGGGCAGAATCCACTTAGGAAGTTGTCACAGGGTATGAAGACTCTAAAGGTGATTTCCTTAAAATCATGGCGTATGCACTCTTTCCTCCACGAGCCTGCAGTACCCAGAGTGCAGGGGCTCCGCTACCCAGCTCTGCAGTCAACAGCCTTGCTCAGTATGTGGCACAGAGTGGCCATTAGGTCAAGTTTGCTGAATCACTGAGCCGAGCTGGGTGTTGTAAACTGTAAGGATAATCCTATTTAAGAAATACTTTTTTGCCAGGAGTGGTGGTGCATGCCTGTAATCCCAGTACTTGGGAGGCTGAGATAGGAGGATCACAGGTTCCAGGACAGCCTCAGCTAATTAGGTAGACTCTCAGCAACCTAGGGAGACTCTGTTTTGAAAAAAACCAAAAAAGGGCTAGGGGGTGTAGCTTGGAGGTAGAATGCCCCTGGGTTCAATTCCCAGTACCAAAAGAAAAAAAAAAAGAAAAAAGTACCTTTGCATCCTCTGAAGTTGTCCTAGAGAGATTCAACAAAGTCATTTTATGGAACTATCATAAAATTCATAACTAGTAAGAATTAAAACATTCCAACCAGGTTTGTAATCCCAGTACTTGGGAGGCTGAGACCGGAGGATCTGGGTTTGCGGCCAGCCTCAGCTACTTAGTGAGGCCCTCCACAACTTAGCGAGACCCTGTTTCAAGATAAAGAATAAAAAATAGGGCTGGGGTTGTAGCTTGGAGGTAGAATGCCCCTGGGTTCAATCCCCAGTACCGCAAAAAAAAAAAAAAAAAAAAAAATCCAAAAGAACCAATGTTTATTTTTTAATTTAATTTTATTCTATTTATTTTTTTGTAGTACTGGGGATTGAACTTAGGGGCATTCTACCTCTGAGTTACATCCCCAGCCCTATTTTATTTTTTATTTTGAAACAGGGTCTCACTAAGTTGCAGAGTGCCTCACTAAGTTGCTGAGGCTGGCTTTGAACCTGCAATTCTCCTGTTTCAGCTTCCCAAGTACTGGGATTACAAGCATGTGCTACCATGCCTGGCAGGAACCAATGTTTAAAATGCTAGTTTATAGCCGGGTGTGGTGGAGCATGCTTGTAATTCTAGTACTTGGGAGGCTGAGACAGGAGGATCGCAGGTTCTAGACCAGCCTCAGCAACTTAGTGAGACCCTGTTTCAAAATAAAAAATAAAATTGGGCTAGGGGTGTAGCTCAGAGGTAGAATGCCCCTGAGTTCAATCCCCAGTACCACCAAAAAAAAAAAAAAAGCTAGTTTATATAATCCCAGTATTTGGGAGGCTGACTCAGGAGGATCGCAGGTTCACGGCCAGCCTCAGCAATTTAGTGAGACCCTGTTTCAAAATAAAAAAGAATAAAATAGGGCTGGGGGTATAGCTTGGAGGTAGAATGCCCCTGGGCTCAATCCCCAGTACCACAAATAAAATAAAATAAAATAAAATAAAATAAAATAAAATGCTAGTTTAGATTGTAAAACACTATCACATTTCCAAAGTTACTTTGAGTTCTTTATTTTTAATTTTTATTTTTTGGTACTGGGGATTGAGTCCAGGGACATTCTACCTCTGAGCTACACCTTTATGCCTTTTTATTTTTTATTTTGAAACAGGTCTAGCTAAATTGCTGAGAGCCTCAGATTTGAGGCTGGCCTCTAATCTGAGATCCTCCTGGTTCAGTCTCCCAAGTACTGAAATTACAGGCGTGCACCACCACACCTGGCTTGGTTTACTGTATTTTTACTGTTAAAAAAAAAGCTAGCAAATTCAATATGTTAGGCACCACTCATTTAATATGTCAGGCCTATGGAAAATACCTTATATGAATTATGTGATTTAATCATCCCAGTAAATCCATGAAGTCAATACCAATATTGTCTTCTTCATGTTATAGACAAAATGGCTCCAAGGCTGTCTAACCTGCCTAAGGTCAAGGAATTAGGGAATGGCAGCACTGGAATTCAAACTCCCTTCATTTCAATCTGTTAACCCTGTGTTTCCTGGACCAGCTGCTTGTTCCAGGAAGAACTCAGTGTCCCTTGAAGCATGATCCTCTGTGCCTCCTTGCCTCCACTAGTGGGTAACTGATTGAAGAGAGGATGTATTCTTTGATTTCAACTTAATTTGGGGGACATAACAGTGATATTTTCATTAAAAAACTCCTTTGACCTTCCCCTGAAAGAGTAATAGTGGATTTCCTTAGTTATTTCAAGTCACTTATGGATGATTGGGTTGAGAAAAAAGGTACAAATTTGCTTTGAATTCCTAATTTGGCTCTTTATGTCTATTTATTGAATAAAGCATGCTCAGCAAGACTTTACATTTTTTTTTACATTTTTGCAACAGATTAAAGTGGAAAAAAGCCACATGGGGAGAAGTAAGATTCATTTTACATATATAGTACACTTTATAATTTTCTTTTTTTTTTTGCAGTACTGGAGATTGAACCCAGGGGCATTCTATCTCCGAGCTACACCCCCAGCCCTATTTTTTATTCTTTATCTTGAAACGGTCTCACTAATCGCAGAGGACCTCACTAAGTAGCTGAGGCTGGCCGCGAACCCGGATCCTCTGGTGTCAGCCTCCCAAGTACTGGGATTACAAGTGTGCACCACCACGCCCGGCTCATAATTTTCATATCCATTATTTTCACTTTCATAAGAACTATATGGAATATACAAGACAGGGATTATTTGTCCATTTTGCAAATATGGAAGAAAGACACAGAAAAGGGAAGTGATTTGCTCTGGTCTGGTGAGCTGGTTGGAACCTAGACCCAGCGTTCTCTCTACACTAGGCCACCTCCACTTTTAGAAGAGAACCCCTCTGGCCGCAGCCTGGTATGGCACAGCCTGCAGGACAGTCGTTTGGTTTCCTAAAAAGGAATCCAGACCCTTGCAGATGGAACCAAATGACTGCTGTACTGGAGGTGTGAGAGCCAGGCTGTGCCAGGGGTTTCCCTGTATAAACAGCAACCTACGCCTCAGGATGAGGACGCAGCCCCAGGGTTTCCCCTGCCCACACCTGTGTGATGTGATAAAGGAAGCAGAATTCGCCTGCAGCTGTGGTCCAACCAGATACAACTTTTAGGCGGGAAGTCATGACAAGGGAACTTGTATGAGTGTGTGTGTGTGTAGGTTTTTAAAGTGGTGGTTGTTTTTGATATTTTTAAGAAGCTCTTAGGCTGCTTGTGGAAGTCAGACCAAATACCAGAAGGGTATTGCAGTAAGATGGACGTGGGAAAGGCCCATCCTCATCGGAAGCTTCGTCAAACACCTGATCTTCATCAAGAGACCGCTGCTCCAGGTAAGAAAGGAGACCTTCAGAGGTGGTGGCTGCTGGGAGACTTGGGTTTAGGAGTATTTTCCTCTTTATGGATCTGGCATAAAAAAGGCATAATTGAGTATATTTATATACCTTATGTGGGAGGAACTGGGCTATGTAACCTGTGAGGTGCCTTCTAGCACTAAGATTCTAGTAAGCCAGGGAAACACAAGGGAATAATAAATTATAGAAAAGAAATCCACTTAAATGAGAGATAGTGAAAATATACAATACTGGATGGTTGTGGTAAAAAATACCTTTACACTTCTATGGTAGTGCAAATTTGGTATCTTTTTTGGGAAAAAGATCTGGCAAGAGGTAGCAAGAACTATAATAGTGTTTATTCTTTTGATTTCAAATTTCAGTCTTTGGATCTGTTTCAAAGCAGCATTTCTTAAGATATTTTGTAGAACCTTAGGCTTGAGATACCCTAAGACATTTTTTTTTCTGTGTTTGTGGTCCTGGGGATTGAAGCCAGGGGTGCTCTACCACAGAGCTACACCCTCAGTTCTTCTTAAATTTTTCTATTTTTGAGACAGAGTCTTGCTAAATTACCATGTGCTGGCCTTGGGCCTGTGATCCTCCTGTATCAGCCTCCAAAGTACTGGGATTACAGGTGTGTACTACTGTGTCCAGCTAAGACTGTTTTAAAACATTTTGATGTAACTCTAGATCCCTTCTTTCTTTATTTTATGGTGCTGGGAATTGAAATCAGGGGCATTCTACCTCTGAGCTATAGTTCCACCACTATTTTATTTTTTATTTAGAAGCAGGGTCTCACTAAGTTGCTGAGAGGCTCGCTAGATTGCTGAGGCTGGCCTCGAACCTGTGATCCTCCTGTCTTAGCCTCCGAAGTACTGGAATTACATGCATGTACCACCATACACAGCTCTAGATCCCTTCTTAGAATAAAAGTTTTAAATACATAAAGTTAAAATATAGGATTATAAAGGAAGCAATTATATTAAGATAGTTATAAAAATTTAAAAATTGTGATATGGTAATATATGTGCTTATTTATAGATGCATTAAATAACAACAAGATCAGTGGTGGGTATAATAATCATAGCGTCATATTGAACAAATCATATTCAATAAATATTTTAAAGCATCTACAAGAACTACAATGTTATATGAAAAAGAATGTGATTTTTTTTGTGACAAAATCATATACTACTAAAACTACCATGGTTTGCTACCTATGTTCATAATACTCATAATTGAAGGAAATGGTATAATTTCCCCCCATCAAGGTTCTTTATCCTTTTTCTTTTTTGTGTGTGGTATTGGGGATTGAACCCAGGGGCATTCTACCTCTGAGCTACATCCCCAGCCTTTTTATATATATATATATATATTTTTTTTTTTTTTTTGTGGTACCGGGGATTGAACCCAGGGGCGTTCTACCTCCGCACTACATCCCCGGCCCTATTTTTTATTCTTTATTTTGAAACTAGGTCTCACGAAGTTGTGGAGGGCCTCACTAAGTAGAGAGAGAGAGAGAGAGACAGAGAGAGAGAGAGAGAGAGCTGAGGCTGGCCGCGAACCCGGATCCTACGGTCTCCGCCTCCCAAGTACTGGGATTACAAGCATGCGCCACCACGCCCGGCCTTTTTTTTTTTTAAATTTTGAAACAGGATCTTGCTAGGTTGCTGAGAGTCTTACTAAGTTGCTGAGGCTGCTCTTGAACCTGTGACCCTCCCAAGAACTGAGATTACAGGAATGGGCCACCACATCTGGCTAAGACCCTTTATCCTAAGAACAAAAGTGCCTTGGTCCAAGAGACATGTTCCATCTGGTGTATGTGTGTGTGTGTGTGTGTGTGTGTGTGTGTGCGTGATACTGGGGATTGAACCCAGGGGCATTTTACCTCCGAGTTGTTACACCCCCAACCCTATGTTTGTATGTATGTATGTGTGTGTGTGTATGTATGTATGTATGTATGTATGTATTGGTTCTGGGGATTGAACCCAGAAGCATTTTACCTTTGAGCTACATCCTCAGACCTTCTCATTTATTTATATATATATATTTTTTGTGGTACTGGGGATGGAACTCAGGAGCATTCTACCTCTGAGCTATACCTCCATCCCTATTTTATTCTTTTATTTTGAAACAGGGTTTCACTAAGTTGCTGAGGACCTCACTAAGTTGCTGAGGCTGGCCCCTAACCTGTGATCCTCCTGTCTCAGCCTTCCAAGAACTGGGATTACAGGTGTGGGCCACCACGCCCATCTTATTTTTTATTTTGAAAAAGGGTCTCATTAAGTTGTGGAAGGCTTTACTAAGTTGCTGAGGCTGGCTTTTGAACCTGTGATCCTCCTGTCTCAGCCTCCCAAGTCTACCACCAGGCCCAGCCATGCTCCATCTTTTTTTTTTTTTTTTTTTGGTCCCAGTGCAATACTACATCACACACTATAGGCTCTGAGAAGTTCTACATCAGAGACCCATTAACATTTCTTCAACTTGGACGGCAGCAGAAACCTTTTTGATGATATTCTTAATATTCCAAACAATCTGAAGAAACACCATCGAGGGAAAAATCCAAGAGAAAAGCCAAAGCTGTATGCAATGAATATGCTTATCACAGTTTGATATACAAGCCAAAAATAACTGGCAACAACCTACGTGCTCAATACAAGAGGAAAGACTGGATAAATGAGGATACATCAGCTGATTAAGTACCATGCTATCATTAAAATTATAGCTATGAAGACTATGTCATGGAACATAGTTCTGATATAATGTTAGGTTTTAGAAAGATAAAATCGTGGCATGCTATCATTACAGCTTGTGTATAGAGCCTAGATGGAAATGAGGAATAAAATGAAAACTAGTTATTTTGTTAAATATGGCAGAATATGACTGATTTTTTCCTTTTATTATTTGTACAACATATAAAAAGTATTTTGGCTGGGAATGGTGACCCACACCTTAGTCCCAGCTACTTGGGAGGCTGAGGTGGGAGGATTGCTTGAGCCTACAAGTTCAAGACCAGACTGGGTAACACAGCAAAACCTTGACTCAAAAAGTATTTTGAAAAGCCTGGCGTGGTGGCGCATGCTTGTAATCCCAGTACTTGGGAGGCTGAGACAGGAGGATTGCAGGTTTGAGGCCAGCCTCAGCTACTTAGTGAGGACTTCCATAACTTAGTGAGACCCTGTTTCAAAAATAAAGAATAAAAAATAGGGCTGGGGGTGTATCTCAGAGGTAGAATGCCCCTGGGTTCAACCCCCAGTACCACAAAAAAAGTATTTTGAAAAAATTAATAGGTTAGTATCACATTTATGTACAAATACCATGTCTGACTATGTCTCTGATCTTTTCACTCAAAAATGTTTATAGAGTCAGGCGTGGTGGCGCACACTTGTAATCCCAGTACTTGGGAGGCTGAGACCGGAGGATCCGGGTTCGCAGCCAGCCTCAGCTACTTAGTGAGGCCCTCCGCAACTTAGTGAGACCGTTTCAAAATAAAGATTAACACCAATAAAAACATATTAAAAAATAAAGATTAAAAAATAGGGCTGGAGGTGTAGACCTGAGGTAGAATGCCCCTGGGTTTAATCCTTGGTACCGCCAAAAAAAAAAAAAATGTTTACAGGGTGAGCATGGTGGTGCACACCTAATCCCAGTACTTGAGAGGCTGAGACAGGAGAATTGCAGGTTCGAGACTAGCCTTGGCAACTTAGTGAGACTCTCAGAACCTAGTGAGATCCTGTTTCAAAACAAACAAACAAACAAACAAACAAACAAACAAACAAATAGGCTGGCGGTATAGCTCAGAGGTAGAATACCCTTGGGTTTAATCCCCAGTACAAAAAAAAAAAAGCTTAGTGAAGATCTGTCTTAGTTTAACTAAGATGTGGTCCTTTTCCTCAAAAATCTAGGAGGGCCATGCATGGTGGTGCACACCTGTAATTCCAATATTTGGGAGGCCAAGACAGGAGGATCACAGGTTTGAGGACAGCCTCAGCAAGTAGTGAGAATCTTAGCAGCCTATCAAGACCCTGTTTCAAAACCAAAAAATAAAAGTAAAATAAAATTGGGCTGGGTGGGTAGCTTGGAGGTAGAATGCTCCTGGGTTCAATCCCCAGCAACACACACACACACACACACACACACACACACACCTAGGAGGAAAACCCCAGCATAGGTATTCATTGTTTTGCAAGAGCACTCTTGCTGACCAATGCCACATGTCATCACTTTCTCTAGTAACTTTCATTTTCATCTTACAGAAGTCATTGGAACTTGGAGTTTGCGCAATAGAGAACAACTCAGAAAAAGAAAAGCCGAGGCACAAGAAAAGCAAACTTCACAATGGCTATTTGGGTATGGTATCATGACAAGGTGAAAGGAACTAATAGTCGCTAAGCATATGTTTCATGGCAAACAGTGCTCACGTTCTTACACACTCTATTCTGTCTTTCTTTCTTTTTTTTTTTTTTTGCAGTACTGGGGATTGAACCCGGGGCATTCTACCTCCGAGATCCACCCCCAGTCCTATTTTTTTTATACTTTATTTTGAAACAGGGTCTCACTAAGTTGCGGAGGGTCTCACTAAGTAGCTGAGGCTGGCCACGAACCCGTATTCTCCAGTCTCAGCCTCCCAAGTACTGGGATTACAAGCGTGCGCCACCATGCCCGGCTCTATTCTGTCTTTCTAACAATCTAAGTCAGGTGCTGTTATCCCTATTTTACAAAAAAGGGAATCTAGTCTCCAATGGGTTAAATCTCTTGCCTAAAGTCACACTAGAAAGTCTGAATTTTAACCCTGGTCTCTTTTAATTAGAGCACCAGGTAATCAAATTATATTGTAGAGAAGCCTGACTACTTTTTGTGTGTGTGTGTGGTGCTGGGGATTGAACCCAAGGCCTTGCACATGCTAGGCGAGTGCTCTACCACTGAGCTATATTCCCAGCCCAAGCCTGGTTACTCTAGCAATATAAACATACAAGCATCTAGTGGGAAATGTTGGGGAGAGTTTTCTTTTTTATTATTTTTTTTTATTTTGTTTTTGGTACTGGGGATTGAACCCAGGGGTGTTCTACCTGCGAGACATACCCCCAGCCCTTTTTGTTTTTTATTTTGAAGCAGGATCTCACTACGTTATTGGGGCTGCCCTGGAACCTGAGGATCCTCCGGTCTCAGTCTCCCAAGTACTGAGATTACAGGTGTGCGCCACCACACCTGGCTTGCTGAATGAGTGTGATTAACTTTCAGAGTAAAACTAAATACTGTAAACCAATGACAGAGAATTTGAGAGTTCCAAATCGCCCAAGTCATCTGTGTTAAACTCAAGGAGGGAGGACAGGAACATGATTATAAATCAGGCAGTATCTAATTTAGAATGTGACTGTGATAATAAGAGACTTGCTTGCTTACAGATAGGAAAGGAGAGCCCAAAGAGCCAAAAATACAGCATCCACGCCAGCCACAGGCTCCCGGCCTCAGCACTACTGAGGCAAGATAGTTCTTTGTGCGGGAGGCTGTCTCTGTGTGTTCTAGGCGCTTAGTGGCATCTGGCCTCTAGATACCAGTAGCACCTTATCCCTCCCACCCCAGTTGTGACAAGAAAAATGTCTCCAGACATTGTCAAATGTCTTCTGGGATGGGGAGGAGGTGAGAAAAATCACTCCCAGTTGAGAACCCTGATCCAAGCAAAGCGCTTTTGTGTGTGTGTGTGTGTGTGTGTGTGTGTGTGTGTGTGTGTGCTACTGGGGATTGAACCCAGGGCCATTCTACCTCCAAGCTCCACCCCCAGCTCTATTTTTTATTCTTTATTTTGAAACAGGGTCTCACTAACAGGGAGGCTGGCCTCTAATCCTGATCCTCCTGGTCTCAGCCTCCCAAGTACTGGGATTACAAGTGTGTGCCACCACGCCGGCTCAAAGCACTCTTCTTAAAACAGGGCCTTTGTAACTGTCACCAAAAAGTGCTGTCTGCTCTGCCACCATAGATGTTTCTGTAATGCCAATTGGCTCGCATATGGTTGGTAAATGGGAAAATATCAGTATAATGTGGAAGTTGTGCTGGTTCATTTTTCCTAGTCAAAAGGAGTTAGAATAGTGGGAACAGAATTAGAACCTTCAGCAGGAAAGGGAAAAGCCTTGGGCTAGGCTGCTGTGAAGGCAGGCTCCTTTTCAGCCTGCACCCAGGCCTCCTTCCCCAGACAGGCACGACCCCAGCTTTGATAGCTCCCCACCCGTGGCAGTACTTGGTGTACTTGCTCCTGTCCCCGCTCAGTGGCTTGGAGCTCAGGTCTCAGTGGCTGTGAGCCTGAAATGGCACTATGACCTTTCTGCATTTTTACCTGAGGCCTCCAGCCATCAGAAGCTGCCTGTCTGGGTCATCCAGGGTATCTCCCCTGGTACCAATTATTGTTTTTGCTAGTGTCAAAAGGTTACATGGGTTTTGAGTAGTTTGTCCCAAGTCCACCCCCGCCCCCATAACCACTAGTACTATTTTGTGCATGGTTTTGCAGAAAGTGAGGGGTTTCAGGAACGCACACATGATTTTATAGCAGAAATGTCTGTTCCTAGGTCCTATGGTAGGTGACTCTGTTGAAGGTTATCCAATTACCTCCCCCAAGGGTAGGTACCCACCAAGCCACCTTCTGATCATTATTTGGTTTCCCAAGTACTTGCCTGCAAGAAAAAGAGTGATTTGTTTACCTTACATTCATCTGCTGGCCCATGAATTTTCTTCTGTGTTGACTGCATTTAAAAATTGGTTTTAGCTGGGTGTGGTGGTGCGCACCTGTAATCCCAGTACTTGGGAGGCTGAGAAAGGGGGATCACAGGTTGGAGGCTAGCCTCAGCACCTTAGTGAGACCCTGTTTCAAAATAAAAATAAAAAGGGAGCCGGGCGTGGTGGCGCACGCTTGTAATCCCAGTACTTTGGGAGGCGGAGACCGGAGGATCCGGGTTCGCGGCTAGCCTCAGCTCTCTTGCGCTCTCTCTCTCTCTCTCTCTCTACCTAGTGAGGCCCTCCACAACTTCGTGAGACCCAGTTTCAAAATAAAGTATAAAAAAAATA
>PVJS01058494.1:0-11766 GCA_004027185.1 Glis glis
CGGGCGTGGTGGCACACGCTTGTAATCCCAGTACTTTGGGAGGCGGAGACCGGAGGATCCGGGTTCGCGGCCAGCCTCAGCTCTCTCTCTCTCTCTCTCTCTCTCTCTCTGTACTTAGTGAGGCCCTCCGCAACTTCGTGAGACCCGGTTTCGAAATAAAGCATAAAAAAATAGGGCCGGGGGCGTAGCGCGGAGGTAGAACGCCCCTGCGTTCAATCCCCGGTACCGGAAAAAATAAATAAATAAATAAAGTATAAAAACTAGGGCCGGGGGTATAGCGCGGAACACCCAAAAAACATGTATTCTACAGTATTATATATATCAATTATGTCGATGTTATTGATTGTATTGTTCAAAATTTCTATAAACCTTTCTATTTTTGTCTTCTTGTTCTATGAATTACAAAAAGATATGTTAAAATTTTCAAATTGTGATTGTGTATTTGTATATTTCTCTTTTTAGTCCTGTCATTTTGGTTTGTATACTTCAATACTATGTATTTAAAATCATACAAATTTAAGCCAGGCACTGTGGCACGTGCCTGTAATTCCAGTACTTGGGACGCTGCAGGGGGATTGCAGGTTTGAGGCCAGCCTCAGCAACTTAGTGAGACACTCAGAAGCTTAGTGAGACTCTGTTTCAAAACAAAAATAAGTAAATAAATAAATAAATAAATAAATACAAAGGGCTGGGAGTGTAGTTCAGAGGTACAATGGCCCTGGTTTCAATTCCTATTACCAAAAGAAAAAAAAATTCCTTTTGGAGTTTCCTTGGGAAACTTGGGAGGCTGAAACAGGAGGATCACAGGTTTGAGGCCAGCCTCAGCAACTTAGTGAGGCCCTCCACAACTTAGTGAGATCTGTTTCCAAATAAAAAATAAAATAGGGCTGGGATGTAGCTCAGAGGTAGAATGTCCCTGGGTTCAATCCCCAGTACAAAAATAAATCAATTTTAGAGAACAGTTTTACTGAATATAATCTAGGTTGGCAGCTAATTTCTCTGGTACTTTGAAGACATTTGATAGTGTTTGGGCTTCCATTGTGTGACAATAAGCTATTAATTTTATTGTCGTACTTTTGCAGGTTATATATCTGCTGTCCCTGCCTATTTAAAAAGCAATTTTTTTTCTCTTTGTTTCTCAGTAATTTACTATGACCTGCTCACATATGGTTTTCTTTGTTTGAAATCCTACTGGGTATTTATTATGTTTTGTGACTCTGAATTGCTAATTAGTTTTGAAAAATTTCCAGCCATCGTCTTTTCAAATATTGTCTCGTTTCCTTTTTCCTCTCACCTCTTCTTCTGATACTCCGTCACACCTGTGTCAGAATGTTTTACCACTTGTTTTATTCTCCTTTCTGCACTTTACATCCTTTTATCTCTTTTTTTCTTCTTTGCTGTACTGGGGATTGAACCCAGGGGCATCCTATCTCCGGGCTACACCCCCAGCCCTATTTTTTATTCTTTATTTTGAAACAGGGTCTCACTAAGTTGCAGAGGGCCTCACTAAGTAGCTGAGGCTGGCCACGAACCCGAATCCTCCTGTCTCAGCCTCCCAAGTACTGGGATTACAAGTGTGTGCCACCTCACCTGGCTCCCTGGTGTTTTATTTTGTATGTTTTGCTTGACTTATAGGTTCGCTAATTCATGATTAAATTGCAACTAATCTGTTATTAAACCCATCATTTCATGGTAATTCTACTTTATTTCCCCCCAATTCCAAAATTCCATTTTGTTCTTCTTAGGAGTTTCCAGTTCTCCACTGAAACCCTCCAACTTGTCATCTACTTTCTTATAAATATTAAACAAAATTATTTAAAAATCTGTCTTTAGCCGGGAGTGGCGGCACATGCCTGTAATCCCAGTCCTTGGGAGGCTGAGATAGGAGGATCGCAGGTTTACAGCCAGCCTCAGCAACTTTGTGAGGCTCTCAGCAACTTGGTGAGTCCCTGTTTCCAAATAAAAAATAAAATGGGCTGGGGATGTAGCTGGGAAGTAGAATGACCCTGGGTTCAATCCCCAGCACCACAACAAAATAAAATAAAATAAATCTGTCTTCTTTAAACTTCAATATCTAGGTCTCCTGAGTATTTTTTTTCTGTCTTTTATCCTAGTTTTTACAATTCTATTTGTGTGTCCTTTTTTAAATTGTGTCAGCATCATGTATAAAATAAAAGATAATGCCTGGCTCTAGATGACGGAGTTTTCTTTCAGGGGGAATTGACTGTTGCCTTTCCAGGGTGGTCTTCAGTCCTTTTGGGGACTGATCTATTTCCCTCTTACTAGTGCTCCTAGGATGTAGCCCTTCAGAATCCCAGCTAAAAGCCCAGTGTTTACCAGCGCTTTCCCCTTAATAGGTTCTAGAGTCCGTTTGTTCTTTCTTTAGCCTCAGAGATGGCTGAAAGCTGTGCTTTTTCGCCCTTTCAGCTATTCCTTTAGCACTACCAAATACTTCACTGCAAAAAAAGGTGCCTTCCTGGATTCTTTCCATGACTGTAGTCATCCAAGGATTTTATAATTATTTCTATAATTATAAAGGATTTTATAATTATGGATGGCAAGCCGGGCGTGGTGGTGCATGCCTGTAATCCCAGTACTTGGTAAACTGAGACAGGAGGATCTCAGGTTCAAAGCCAGCCTCAGCAACTCAGTGAAGCTCAAATCAACTTATCGAGACCATGTTTAGAAATAAAAAATAAAATAGAGCTGGGAGGTGTAGCTAGGAGTTAGAATGCCCCTGGGTTCAATCCCCAGTACCAAAAAAAAAAAATGGATGTCAGTTAAAGCCATAAGAATGGATGAGAGAACTTCAAAAGTAAATACAGATAAGAAAACAGTATAAACAGTATAATAGTACAAGTGTTTATAGGGCTGGTGTGTGAACTTAATATTTATACAACTCGCCTCCAAAGCATTCTCCCAGGGTAGGAAGGAGCAGCTACTATTCTCAAGCCAAAAGCGGAGGGCCTCACTAAGTAGAGAGAGAGAGAGAGAGAGAGCTGAGGCTGGCCGCGAACCCGAATCCTCCGGTCTCCACCTCCCCAAATACTAGGATTACTAGCGTGCGCCACCACGCCCGGCACCACTTTTTTTTTTAAACAAGGTTTCGCTAAACTGCTGAGGCTGGCCTTGAACCTGTGATCCTCCTGTCTCATCCTCCCAAGTACTGGGATTACAGGCTTGCACCGCCCCAATCGGCCTGAAAATTCTTAACTCTTTCCTTTCCTTAACCGAGGGTCAGTGTTTGGAACTCAGATGCTCAACAGGTAGGTACTCAACACAGCCAACTCGGCCAGTCCTCTTGACCAAAGGGTGGCGCTGTGCGTCACCGTTGGGCCGCCCAGGCACCCCGTCAGACTGCACCTTCCCTCTCCGGGCGGCAGAGGGCGCGCAGGGCCCCGCGGGAGCTCCGCGGGGGCGGGGCTTGCGCGGAGGCGGGGCCGGCACGGGGCGGGGCTGCCGGGAGCCGGCGGGCCGCAGTCGGAGCGCGGCGCGGGGGAGAGCGGGTGGCGGCGGCTCCGGGGACCGCCACGAGGCAGCGGAGGCGGCCCGTTACCCGCGGGCTGCGGGAGCTAACCGAGCGGCGGGAAGGAGGAGCGCCCCGACACCATGATCCCTCTGGAGACGCCGGGCAGCGGCGGCGCCTCCTCGGCCGCCGCCTCGGGCCCGGGCCCGGCGGGTCGGAGCAGGAGCGCGGGGCGCCGGCCGCCGCCGCCCGGCCGCGGGCTGCTGACGGAGATCCGCGCCGCCGTGCGCACCGAGCCCTTCCAGGACGGATACAGCCTGAGCCCGGGCCGGGAGCTGGGCAGGTGAGGCTGGGGGCGGCCGGCGGCGACGGGACACGGCGGGGGCCGACGGCGATCGGGCGACCGGGCGGCGGGCGGGCGCACCCTCCTCCCCGCGGAGCCGCCTCCGGCCGCCCGCGCTCCCGGGCCGCCGTCTCCACTGCGCGGCGGGCAGAGCGGCCGCGAGCCGTCTCCACTGCGTGGATCCGCTTCATCCGGCCGCCCGCGCTCCCGGGCCGCCGTCTCCACTGCGTGGATCCGCTTCACCCGGCCCCCGCAGACCTGACCCTTCCTCTGTCGCGCTTTTCAACGTCTGTGATGGTTAAACGGCACCCTAAACGAGAGGCGTGCGAATCGCGCTGCGAGTATTTAACCTGTAGTACAAAGTCAACTAAATAGAGGCGCATGGAGTCGGCTTTGGTTTCTGCCCTCAACTGTTCCGGGTTTCTCCACCTCCTTCGGTGTCGTTCTTAAAATGGGACCGCAGTCGTGACAGTTTCTTTTACATGGGTTCTCTGTTAACTTGTCAGCCTACTTCTTTCTGCCTTCATCGCTTTCGTTTTATTGGTTCTGTTTTAGTTCTAAAATATTTAAGTCCCTGTGCCTTAATTCAGATTGGTTTCATTAATAGGCTCTTGTCCTTGTTCTAACTCTACTCTTGTCCTTGTTCTAACTCTACTCTTCTGTGAACTAGTTCATGCCTTCTCCCTGCCCTTTATGGGGGGTAGGGAGAGTTTACAATTTGGAGTGTGTGTGTGTCTGTCTGCCTCTCTGTCTCTCTCTCTGTCTCTCTCCCCCCCCCTCTCTGTACTGGGGATGGATGGAACCCCAGGGGCATCCTACCTCTGAGCTACATACACCCTGCCCTGTTTTATTTTGAAACAGGGTCTCGCTAACTTGCGGAGGGCCTTGCTAAGTTACTGAGGCTGGCTGCGAAGCTGCTACCCTCCTGTCAGCCTCCCAAGTACTGGGATTACAAACGTGTGCCACCACTCTGGGGTTGTTTTTTTTTTTTTAATTGTAAAAGGTGGAGGCTGTTTGGATGATTTACAGTTTGTATGTTGAAGAGGGATGATGTAGCGATTTCTCTGGGTTTTGAAATTGTTTGTTGAGAACAGTTTAGAGAAGTCAAATGCATTGGCTTTGGGGGTCAGATCTGAGTTAATACCCTTGCCCTTCTTGCTGAGTTTGCCTTCGGGTGGGTGGGTGACTTACACTCCCCAGCCTCACTTTTCTCCTTCATAAAAGCAATGTAACGGCAGTCCCTACCTCATGAAGGTGTTGTGAAGATGCGATGCCTGTAAAGTGCATACCACTGGGCCTGGCACAAAGCTTTCATGTTCGCTTTAGTTGCAAACATTTGTCGGGGTTGCAAAATAGCTCCATGTTGTAATGGGAAAGGGCCTTTTAGTTATGACAGCCTTCAGCTGAGGTCTTGGAAAAGGCATTGATAAAAATGCACAGCTTTACAAATATTAAGGTAACTTTTAGAAATAGATTTTTTTCGGGGGGCACCTTAAAAATCTCTTACTTATTCTCAATGTTAACAAAAGAAAAACACCTTTCAGGAACATGATTTCTTTCCTTCACGGTGCTAGACTAATTGACTGGCTCTGTGTACACTCTAATTATGACAAAAGAAGAGGATAGAGCTACTGACTCAACTAAGTATTCTAATTTGTTGAAATTCCATACATTCTGAAGTAACCCTGATTACATGAAAAAGGAAAATTAAATTTTCCATTATTTAGTTGAGTCGTCTGGCTTCATTCCACAAAAGGAAAACTGGCTAACAAAACTGAAATGTCTTCAGGGGCAAGCATTGTCAGTACATTTCATAATAATTTAATCTGAAAAACTAAGTTGCACCCTATCAAGTGTCACGGTACTAATTCCTCCAGGAGTGTTTTTTTCAACTTTTGTTTTAAGCTCTATTATAAAGTTGGCTTGCTTCTAAGGTTATATTTTATATTTTTTAAGGTTGTGATGTCTTCTGCTTACCTTTTATATATTTCTTTATAAAAGCAATAAGTCCTGAAGCAGTTGAACAATGCAGTTAGATACTTGATATAAGAGTCTGAAACAGAAAAAAAATTCTTTTCTTATTACCTCCCCCCTTTTTTGAGATACTAGGGATTGAACCCAGGGACCTTCTATCTCTGAGCTATATATACCCCCAGCCCTATTTTATTTTTTAATTTTGAAATTGGGTCTCGCTAAATTGCTGAGGCTGGCCTCCAACATGTGATCCTCCTGTCTCAGCCTCCCAAGTACTGGGATAACAGGTGTGTGCCACCACACCTGGCTCTTAGTCCCCTTTTTCATCATGGAGCTTAATGCAGTGGTGAACATGGGCTTTGGAATCAGCCAGTCCAGGATTGAATCTTGATTTATACAATGATTTAGCTGGTCATGATGGTGCACACCTGTAATCCTAGTACTTGGGAGGCTGAGACAGGAAGATCACAGGGTAGAGGCCAGCCTCAGCCACTTAGCGAGACCCTGTTTCAAAATAAAAAAATAAAATAGGGCTGAGGGTATATAGCTCAGAGGTAGAATGCTCCTAGGTTCCATCCCCAGTACCACCAAAAAAAAAAAAAAAGACTAGTTACAAGGACTTGAGTACATTGCCTAACCACTGATTGCCTCATTGGGTTGTTGAGAGAATCACATAAAACACATGTATAGCCTTAAGGCTGTGCTTAGCTTAGGAGAAAAACTCAATTAATGTAATTTGTTGTGTAACTCAATAAATGTTACTATTCTAAATGCAACCAAAAAGCAAAAATAAGAAAACCTGCACAATTGCTAAATATGCCCCTGTCTCTGGCAAAAAGTAAGGAAGTCTTGTTTATATGTTTACAAGACTCAGGAAGTAAAAGTTCTGCTTTCTGTTATAAGCAATCCTTGTTTTGCTAGTGTATATGGTTTTAACATGATTGAGCATGTTTACAAGTGACCTTTTTTCTCATAAGATAGAAATTCTAACTTTTAATTCTGGTTGCATTTCCTGTATAATTGATCTCATGCTGATATCTAACTCACAAAACTACCTGTGTTATATTTTAATGATGTGGGAGGAAAACCAGAAGATTTGTCTACTTTTTATTTAGTAAAATGGAACGGGTTTAAAGAGTTAACTTAAGAGGTAAATCAATTTCTTTTAGGTTTTGCTAGTATTTTGTCAGAGATAAAACTTTCGATATGATAGCTATTCAAAGAGAAGTTTTTAAGTGGCCGGTATTGATTTCAGAGTAATGCAGGATGTGATATTGATCATTTTAAGAAATATCACATTCTTTCATGTCTGTGGCAGAGTCCATAACAACCTAAATGTGTGTAAATATATGATGTAAAATTTTCTTTTATTGCTTCAAGCTTGACTTGTTATTCCTCAGGCTTGTTAACTTTCTTTGAGTCAGAATGTGTGCCAATGTAAACCACATTAATGATTTCATTACTGAGGCACGGGACAAATGACCTTGAGTTCTGACAATTTTTTCATGTTGGTTCCCCTGAGTTTATTGATAATACAGGAACAGAAAGATGTTTTCATACATTCATTTATTTATTTATTTATTTATTTAGTGGTACTGGGGATTGAACCCAGGGATATTCTACCTCTGAGCTATACCCCCAGCCCTGTTTCATTTTTATTTGGAAACAGGGTCTCACTGAGTTGCAGAAGGCCTCAATAAATTGCTGAGACTGGCTGCAAACCTGCGATCCTCCTGTCTCGGCCTCCCAAATTACTGGGATTACAAGCTTGTGCCACCATCTGGCTTCATACCTTTAAATTTAAACTGATTTCACATCATTTGATTTGCCTTGCATATGTTTTCATTATAAGGTCCCCAGTTTAACATTTTTAATATATTCATAAATGTTTAAAAAATTAAAGCAAAAGAACTTTTTAAAATTACATACTCATAGTTGATTTTCCTTTGGGGGAAAAAGTTATACATACAAATTTCCTGCTTATATTACAAGTTCCCTCCTTGTAATACAAGGTCCTTCATAAATGTACAGGCTTTACAGTTTTACAGGTGGTTTACATGCATTATCTCATTGATTCTTTGTGTGTGTGTGTGGTACTGGGAATTGAACCCAGAGGCATTCTACCTCTGAGCTACACCCCCAGACCAATTTTATTTCTTATTTGGAAACAGGGTCTCACTAGGTTGCGGAGAGCCTCACTAAATTGCTGAGGCTGTCCTCCAGCCTGCAAGCCTCCTGTCTCAGCCTCCCAAGTACTAGAATTACAAGCGTGCGCCACCACGCCTGGCTATCTCATTGATTCTTGGTGCAGGCTTGTTTGGGAAGTGCTGTTTTTCATATGAGAAAACCGTCAGAGGTAGAGTCTTCTGAAAGACCACAGAGCTGGGGACAACTAACTTTGAAATCATGTCCATTATACCACAGATGTTTTTTAAAGAATAATCTGTAGCCTACCTTGTGATTAAAGCAGTTTCCCATAGTGTTTATAAGAGGATATGTTAATAAGATACAAATTGAAATAACCTCTATCAAATTTTAGAGTCAAAATAGTTTTCTCTCCACTTGGGCCTTAAAGTAGATATGGCTATCCTGTCCCATTCTCCTCAGTGCAGCTGAGAGTAACAGGACAAGAAAGGAATTTTATCAGAAAACAAGAATGTTCAAGGTGAAAGGCAATTTAGAGGTAGTTGTATTTTGGGAACTGTGTGTGCTTTAGATTGATGACTATAGGTAATAGCTTTGGGTTTAAACCTTACAACTACGTAAGCGTGTGTCATAAGTTATAATTCCTAGCCGGGTGTGGTGGTGCACACCTGTAATCCCAGTACTTGGGAGCCTGAGACAGGAGGATCGCAGGTTCGCGGCCAGCCTCAGCTACTTAGTGAGGCCCTCTGCAACTTAGTGAGACCCTGTTTCAAAGTAAAGAATAAAAACTAGGGCTGGGGGTGTAGCTCAGAGGTAGAATGCTCCTCGGTTCAATCCCTGGTACCGCAAAAATAAAAAATAAGATACATGAATTTAAAGATTTGATGAATTGCATTCTCTTTGTAAAACTAACAAAGTTATATAAAATCTGATTATTGAACCAAATGCATTAGAAAGCTAAGTAGCTATAGTCATTGATTTACCTCTTTAGGTAGGTAAGAAGCAACCAGACTTATTAAGGGAATTTATATATCATGTAGAGTTCAGATTAGATCACCTCCAAGGACCCAAGGTTGTAGCTCAATGGCAGAACGCTTGCATAGCATGAGCAAGAGTTTGGGCTCCATCCTGAGCCCTGGGTACGGGGCCTGGGGGGAAATCACCTCCAGGGCTCCTCTGTTCTATGACTTTTTTGTTGTTTTTTTTTTTTTTTACAAATTTTCATCATTGGTTATATCCTAGATCTAAACTAGTGCCCCAAACAAACAAACAAAAAAAATATATAGCTAATGATTACTGATGATTTCCTAAATGCTGTGTACTTTAGAAATGTTACTGAGCCTTCACCACCTCTAAGGCCAGTGACATCAGCATCAAGTCATAGGTAAGGAATCCAAGGCTCAGGCAGATGGGTTAAACTGCTCACGATTACACAAGTACTGACTAGAATTTTTTTTTTTTTTTGCAGTACTGGGGATTGAACCCAGGGGCATTCTACCTCTGAGCTACACCCCCAGCCCTATTTTTTTATTCTTTATTTTGAAACAGGGTCTCACGTGGGAGACTGAGACAGGAGGATCGCAGGTTCCAGACTAACCTCAGCAATTTAGCAAGGCCTTCAGCAACTTAGTGAGACCCTATTTTAAAATAAAATAGGTCTGGGGATATAGCTCAGAAGTAGAATGTCCCTAGTACAATCCCCAGTACCACAAAAATATAAAATAAATAAAGTAAAAATTAAGAGAAAGAACTAGGGGTGTAGCTCAGAGGTAGAATGCTCCTGGGTTCAATTCCCATTACAAAAAAAAAGAAAGAACAAGAAGAAAGAAAAGGAAAGGAAAGAAAAAGAAATTTACCATCTCACATCTCACTAGAGAATATTATGCTTAGTGAGATCAACCAGTCTCAGAGAGTTAAGGGTCATATGTTTTCTCTCCTATGTGGAAGCTAGACCAAAAATAGGAAGCAAAAGAGACCTCAGTCAAATGAAGAGAGAAAACAGTAAAATAGTAGAAGGGAACTAGGGGTGGGTGGTAGGGGGAGGGGAACAAGGATTGAGGAAGGGAATAGTTCAGATAAGGTTGTGTCCATACAGGGTTTCACTACCAGTCTCAACTAACATGTATGGGGAGGGAGGAAAACGGAGCAGGCAGCGGAGGGAAATAGACCAAGTGATGTGTGCATGCACATTTGTATCACTTTGAATCTCACTATGATGTATAATTACATTGCACCACACCAATAAAAGTGTTAAAAATTTTACCACCTCTGGAATGTTGTCAGTTTTAACAGTGAATGTTTTTGTTTAATTCTAGGGGTAAGTTTGCAGTGGTGAGAAAATGTATAAAGAAAGATTCTGGAAAAGAATATGCAGCAAAGTTCATGAGAAAAAGAAGAAAAGGCCAAGATTGTCGGATGGAAATAATTCATGAAATTGCTGTACTTGAACTAGCACAGGACAACCCTTGGGTCATCAACTTACATGAAGTTTATGAGACTCCATTAGAAATGATCTTGGTTCTGGAATAGTAAGTATTGTCTTCCTTTAGATGATAGTCTACACTTCCTGTACAGGATGCCACCCCTTTGGTAATGTGCAGGGCCTGGTTCTCTGGAAAGGATTTTCCAGATGATCTTCATGTGTTTTCCATAAAAGCCTCTACCATACTTACTGGGTCATCTGCTTCCCAGCTTTATTAGGTATCTGGCCTTTTCTCCCATTTATGGAGAAAATAAGGCCATCAGGCACATATTCCCCTCAGTACCCCCTCCTCTGAGTATCTCTGTCTTTACTGTCTTATGCTTTTCCCATCGTTGAAAGAAATAGATTCAGCTACTCAGACCCAAGGCTAAATCCCCTATATTCTTTAATTCTTATCCTTCCTCTTCTGGGACCTGTGTTTTGTTTCTTAATCAGCATGTAACTTCTTTCAGAGGTCCTTTGGTGGTTCTTTCCCCTCTATCTTCCATTATTTTAGTCTTTTCTAAAATTCCTCCTCCTCAGCTTTGACTCTTAAGTTATAGTCTGAATTTATAGCTTTTCTCACCTTCCAGTCAATCTTGTTCTACTTCATTGATCCATACATCTGTTCATATGCCAATACTCCATATACTTCTCAATCTAAAGCCATTTGCTCTTCTAAAATTTTCATGAGGTCACCAGCCCTTTTTGACGAAATCATTCTCCTCATTTCAGTATTCATTCTACTTCTTACTTTCTTTAAACATGTGATATTATACATGTTTTCTTTAAATTACATTCTTCTAGCTCTCAACAGCCTTGTTTTGAATTTCCTCCTTTTAGAGCCTTTGACCCTATTCTATATGAATGTAAGTGTTCCCCAGAGTTCCATCAGCATTACTGTTGTCATACATTTACTCTGGATGATAGTCTTTTCTTGTGGCTTCAACTGTTATTTACATACTGATTATTTCCAAATCTTTCCAGCCTCTCTCCTAAGCTCTGGCTGCCTACTTCATATGTATGTATCAAACTGCAGATCATTTTCAATTCAATTTCAATAGTATTGTGTTGCCCTTTTTTTATTATTTATTTATTTATTTATTTATTTTTGCGGTACCAGGGATTGAACCCAGGGGCATTCTACCTCCGAGCTACACCCCCAGCCCTATTTTTTATTCTTTATTTTGAAACAGGGTCTCACTAAGTTGCAGAGGGCCTCACTAAGTAGCTGAGGCTGGTCGTGAACCCTGATCCGGTCTCCGCCTCCCAAGTACTGGGATTACAAGCATGCGCCACCATGCCCAGCTGTGTTGCCTTTTTTTTTTTTTTCGCGGTACCGGGGATTGAACCCAGGGGCGTTCTACCTCCGCACTA
>PVJS01058495.1:0-11765 GCA_004027185.1 Glis glis
GTAGCTGAGGCTGGCCGCGAACCTGGATCCTCCTGTCTCAGCCTCCCAAGTACTGGGATTACAAGTGTGCGCCACCACGCCCGGCTTATTTTTTATTTTGAAACAGGGTCTCACTAAGTTATGGAGGGCCTAAATTGCTGAGGCTGATTGCCAGCCTGCAATCCTCCTGTCTCAGCCTCCCAAGTACTGGGATTACAAGTGTGCACCACCAGCCCTGCTAAGAATTGGAATATTAAGAACAGGTCCCTGGGAGTACCCTCTTGGACAAAACTGCAAAAGGCCATTTAGAAGCCTCTCAAGCCGGGCGTGGTGGCGCACGCTTGTAATCCCAGTACTTTGGGAGGCGGAGACTAGAGGATCCGGGTTCGCAGCCAGCCTCAGCTCGCTCTCTCTCTCTCTCTCTCTCTCTCTCTCTCTCCCTGTCTCTCTCTCTCTACTTAGTGAGGCCCTCTGCAACTTCGTGAGACCGGGTTTCAAAATAAAATATAAAAAATAGGGCCAGGGGTGTAGCTCGGAGGTAGAATGCCCCTGGGTTCAATCCCCAGTACTGCAACAAAACAAAAAAGAAGCCTCTCAGCCTGGTGCAGTGGCACACACCTGTTATCCCAGTACCTGGGAGGCTGAGGCAAGAGGATCACAGGGTCAAAGCCAGCCTTATTAGCAACTTAGTGAGACCCTGTTTCAAAATAAAAATGAAAA
The DNA here is from genome assembly GCA_004027185.1 of Glis glis. NCBI lineage: Eukaryota > Metazoa > Chordata > Mammalia > Rodentia > Gliridae > Glis > Glis glis. The sequence continues at coordinate 700 of PVJS01058495.1, forward strand.
GGTCTGGGAGTGTGGTTCAGAGGTAGAATGCCCCTGGGTTCAATCCCTAGAGATAGATGATAGATAGATGATAGATAGATAGATAGATAGATAGATAGATAGATAGATGATAGATGGGTGGATGGGAGGGAGGGAGGGAAGGAAGGAAGGAAGGAAGGAAGGAAGGAAGGAAGGAAGGAAGGAAACCTCTCAGCTGGAAGGCTATATAGATTAGGGTTGGCTCAACCACACTTAAACACCTGTCAGAGTTGTCCCTTACAGAAGGAAAGAACTTCTTATGGAGAAGGTGTCTTGGATAGTACACAGTATATAGTGCTCCCTGAAAGAACAGTCCACAGAGGAGCTAAGAAGAAATCGGAAAGTGGGATGTGGAAACAAGGAGAACAAGGGTCTAAGAAGTAGGTCAGACTCTTAGCAATGATCAAAAGATATTTCTTCCAGATGCAGCCCTTGGTCCTGGTTAAGATGAACTCACCCTCTGAGAGGAAGTGTTTGGATAGTGGATGGTTGGCATACTTTCATATGGGAAATTATTAAAACGGGGATGATGCAGTTCTCTTGGTGGCTTTAAATTGAAGTCACCAGATTAAAAAAAATGAAACAAAGACATCTGGAAAAGTCTTGTAAATGAGCTTCTTTTTTTATAAGGAGATCGAAAATTTTAGAAAGATAAATGTAAACTGTATGGGGACATAGTATGACAGAGACATCTATTATGTGGAGACAGAATTTGAACTAGTTAGCACAAATGGACCGTGCGGAGGGTCACGGGTAGCTGGGAGAATTGAAATATGTGAAGGCTCTGATTCAGAGAACCATGTGCAGGTCACCAAGACTTTTGTAGAGATAGCAAAACAAGAGTTTTTATTACTTGCTAAGTGAGGGAAGCCAAGAACACACTGTCATCCCTCTGTAGCTATAGGAGATTGGTTCCAGATCATGCCCCCCCCACACACATACCCACAAATACCAAAATCTGCAGATGCTCAAGTCTTTTAAATAAAATGGCATGAAATTTGCATATAACCTATGCACATTCTCTTTTATACTTTAAATCATCTCTGGGTTATTTATAATACCTAGTACAATGCACATGCTATATAAATAGTTGTTATATTGTTTAGGAAATAATGACAGGAAAAGTCTGTATATGTTCATTACAGACACTTTTTTCAAATACTTTCAATACACAGTTGGTTGAATCCATAGATCAGGAACCTGTGGCTACGGAGGCCAGCTGCAGTGGGAGGAGAGGGGCTCACCAAGGATGGACTACATCTAACCCTCTCAGAGTGGCCCTGGTATCCAAGCCCCTCATGCAAATGACACTGTGGCGAGAAAAGCAACATCTGAATTAGGAAAAGAATACTTAGAGACAGAGGTACACAAAGCCTTGGGGAAGGTCTGGGGTGAAATTTGGGAAGGCTATGGCATGCAAAGATGTGAAATTGTGAGGGAAAGCTATGTTATGTGAGAGTCAGACAGAAAAGGGTTAATTTAAGCTTGCCAGAGATGCTTACTGACCTGTTGCTTCTCCCAATAACCACCCAAAGGTGGTCCAGTCAATTGGAAGTAATAATAAATCATTACTTATTGACATTTTTGATTGAAAGAACTGATAGCCAGGGGAAAATCAGAACTGCACTATCACAGAGCCTGGAACAAGTGGGCCTGATACTGGGCTGATCTCCGTGCACTGTAGCTAAGAATGCTCTCCTTGTCTTTTCTGTTGTCCTGAGTTGGAGCTGAGAAGGGAGTCAACACCAGGTTTTGAGTCTCCAGTCCCTACCTGAAAGAAGCCCACAGTCCAGCAAAGGAGACAGATGTCCACTGAGTAGGCTTAGAAACAATGACCAAGCCAGTAGAAATAAGCATCCCTAGTACCTAGATCATGGTCCTGAAATATTGCTTCCATTAAAAGAAACTAGAACAAACATATACTCAATTGGTGTGTGTGTGTGTGTGTGTGTGTGTGTGTGTGTGTGTGTGTGTGGTGAAGGTTGAACCCAGAAGCATTCTACCACAGAGCTACACCCTCAGTCCTTTTTATTTCTTTATTTTCAAACAGGGTCTCGCTATGTTACCGCACACTGGACTCAAATCTGTGATCTTCCTGTCTCAGCCTCCCAGGTACTGGGATTACAGATGTGTGCCTCTGCACTTGGTTCAATTTTTTTTTTTTTTGTGGTACTAGGGATTGAACCCAGAAGCATTGTACCTCCATGCTATACTCCCAACCCTTTTATTTTTTTTCTTTTGAAATAGTCTTGCTAGGTTGCCGAGAGTCTTGCTAAGTTGCTGAGGCTGGTCTCAAACCTTCAATTCTCCTGTCTCAGCTTCCCAAGTACTCAGATTACATGCATGTGTCACTATGCCTGGCTCAACTGAGTTTTGGCAAGAGTGTAAAAGCAATTCAGTGGAGAAAGGCTACCCTTTCCAGCACATGGTGCTGGGACAGTGAACATCCACAGGCAAATACATAAATAGATAGATGCATGCATGCATGCGAACATACATAAAACTAACTTCAAATAGACCCACACTATTGATATCCACCTAGGAAAAAATGAACCTCAGCTACCATCTCATATCATAGCATAAATGAGTTCACAGTGGATCATAGAACAAAAGTAAAAGCTAGACCCCCAAAGGTCTTAGAAGAAAATTTAGGAGAATGTATTTATGATTTAGGGATTAGCAAAGCCTTCTCAGGTAAAAGAAGTCAATAATCATGAAAGAAAAAAATGATAAACTAGACCTCATTGAAATTACAAAGTTCTCATCAAAAGAGCCCACTAAGAATATGAAAAGATAAATCACAGAATATAAATCTGGCAAAGGATATGTAAAGAAGCCTTATAACTCAGTAATAAAAATATAACCCAACTAAAAATAAGCCCAAGATTTAAACAGCACTTCAAACGGGAAATACATGGATGGCCACATGAAAGAGTACTCAGCATCATTAGTCATGAGGGAGATGCAAATTAAAACCAAAGTGATATGCCATTACAGGATAATGAATGCAGATGGTAGAGCAGGGTTGGAGAGAGGATAATGTATACTATTTTAAATTTTGAAATCAAGTTTATATACATGCACAGACTGATGCATACCATCCAGTGAGGTTTTTTTCAGATCTATGCACCCATGTGATTAACATATCAAGATATAAAACATCTCCTTCACTTCCAAAGTTGACTTGTTTCCCCTTCAAGTCAGTTCACACTGCATAGGCAAGCACTGTTCTGATTTTTATTTGTTTGATATTTGGGGATTAAACCCAGGGGCACTGTACCTCTGAGTTACATCCCAAGCCCCAAGCCCCCCCCCCCTTTTTGAAACAGTGTCTATGTTGCTGAGGGCTTTCCTGAGCTGCTGAGGCTGGCCTCAAACCTGTGCTCCTCCTGTCTCAGCCTCCCAGGTACTGGGATTACAGGCTTGCACTACCATACCTGGCAGTTAGGTCTGTCTTTGAACTTTACCTAAATGGAATCATATACTATATAATCTTTGTGACTAGCTTCTTTTGCTCTGTGTGTGTGTGTGTGTGTGTGTGTGTGTGTGTGTGTGTGTTTGCTGGGAATTGAACCCAGAGGCATTCTACTTCCAAGCTACACCCCCAGCCCTATTTTATTTTTTACTTGGAAACAGGGTCTTGCTAAATTGCTAAGAGCCTCGCTAAGTTGCTGAGGCTGGCTTCAAACCTGCGATCTTCTGAGTTCCAAGAAATCTTTGCCTTCCTTGGGGTTGCAAATATATTTTTCTGTTTTCTTCCAGAGGCATTATGGGTTTTTATGTTTAGGTTCACAATCAATCTTGAGTTAGTTTTTGTGTATGGGGTGAGGAAAGAGTCAAGGTTCATTTAATTTTTCCATATAGATATCGAGTTGTTCCCTGTGAATATCGAGCCTTTTATTGGAAGGCTTTTTTTACTCATTGAATTACATTGACCCTTCGTTGACTCGGTTGACCCATACCTGTAGGGCTCTGTACAGGACTGTGTTTCCTTGTGCCAACACTCCATTGTCTCTGGCTGGCGTGCTGAGGGCGTCTAGATTTTGTTCTCTTTAAAGAGCGTCAGGTTTCACTCTAGCAGGCAGTTAAATCGCTGCTGGAACGTTTTTTGATCCTGTCAGGCTGCTTTTATTCTTCCTGTTTGAATTGGAATATGGCTCATCCTTTCTGAGTCTCAGCATGAACACTCCATATTGTCTGGGCTGGAATTCCATTGTCTCCCAGCTCTGCATGATCTCGAAGTACTACCTTTTAGTTCTCAATCCCATACCGGGTGGTCTCTACTGGGGCTGATGAAGTCGCGTCCTGCGCATGTGCAGCCCAGCCTGCAGCCTCTAGACACCCCTGCCCACCCTCCCCGGCGACGCTCAGCTCTCTCAGCCTGCCACCTTGCCTCAAACGCCAGACTCGTCAGCAGCACAGATTCAAATCGGCCTGCTCAGTGGGACTGCCACTCTGCTCGGCCTCCATCTCCCTACACCACAATAAGAAAAAGCCGGTGGCGCACAGCTGTAATCCCAGTACTTGGGAGACTGAGACAGGAGGATCACATGCTCTGGGACAGCCTGTTTAAGATGTTTAAGATGTTTAAGATGTTAGGATTAGTGAGACCCTCAGCACCTTAGTGAGACCCTGTTTCAAATATAAAATAGGACTGGGGATGTAGCTTGGAGGTAGAATACCACTGGGTTCAATCCCCAGTACAAAAGTAATTAAAAAGTCCAGTCCTGAGCAACTTGTTGCTCAATGCCTGAAAGCATATATTCATTTACCTCATATATTTTGTCCAGCCTTATGGCTGGAGGGAAAATCCAATTCTAGTTATTCTGGCATGGCCTGAAGCAGAAGTCAGAGTTCAGTTTTGGACATGATGTTAAGTTTTTTATATCTGAGGAACATTCAAGTAGAGGTGCCCAACAGCCAGTTGTATATTCCCCTGTGGAGCTCCAAGAGACACCTGGGGCTGGAAACGCAGGCTTTATTGTCATGAATGTGCAGCGGTAGTTGAAGCCAAGGGAAAGAATGTGGTCACCCAGCTGCAGAATGGATGGAGAAAGGGCAGAACGTTTTTCTTTTAGAAACACGGAGAAAGTGTAGCTAAAGGAAGTGAGAAATGGGAGACATCAGTGTCACAGAACCACCAGGAACAAAGCTGTTCATCCAGGGGAGCCTGGCCCTGCCCTCCATCTGAGTGTAATGTCCAGAGCCCAGCTTCTCTCCAGTGCTGCTGAGGATCTGGAAACGTCACCTGGGTGATCATTGCAGAGGAACTTACGTGCCCGGGGCTCCAGCCACACAGTCCTGCGGAAGCTGCGCATTGCTTCCAGATGTAATGACACATATCTGCTTCTAGCCTTCTTGGGGCTTTCATAACCAACAAGTGTGAGCATCATTTTCATAAAACTGAGAGGAAGCCGGGCGTGGTGGCGCACGCTTGTAATCCCAGTACTTTGGGAGGCGGAGACCGGAGGATCCGGGTTCGCGGCCAGCCTCAGCTAGTGTACGCGAGCGCTCGCACATACACGCTCTCTTTCTCTCTCTCTCCCTGTCTCTCTCTCTCTCTCTCTCTCTCTCTCTTAGTGAGGCCCTCCGCAACTTCGTGAGACCTGGTCTAAAAATAGGGCCGGGGGCGTAGCGCTGTGGTAGAACGCCCCTGCGTTCAATCCCCGGTACCGCAAAAAAAAAAAATAAATAAATAAAATTAAAAAAAAAATAAAACTGAGAGGAAAACCAAGGCCTTGGAGAGGTTAACCATTTGACAGTAAGGTCAGTAGTGGAGGCCACTGTGTTTCTAGTTCCAGTTTCTAGTTGTCTAGAACCCTTCTAGGGTGTCAGACCTGGAAGTTGCTCTAGGTCATCTAACTCAACCCTCTTGTTTTTTAGGTGGGGAAATTGACCTTCATAGTGAAAGAGGCTGGGGATGTGGCTCAGTGGTAGAGCGCTTGCGTAGCATACGATCCCCAGCACCACAAAAAATAAAGCAAAATACAAATAAATAAGAGGGCTTTTACTAGGCATAAAGAACAGAAATTCCATGGGGCCTGCTCTCCAAAAAGAGAATCTATTATTAGAACACCGAGCTATCTGATGGCATTAAAAGGACAAGGATATCGCTGAGCTTTGGGAGTAAACTGGAGCCATGACCTGCAGAGAATCTGGGATGCCCCCTGTTTCTGCCCTTTTTTCTGTCTCTGATTCATTCTTTCCTGTGCATACCATCTTCTGCCTCCCCTCTCTCAGGGCAAAATGATCACCAGCAACCATTCCTGAGCTAATAGCTTAGGAAAGAAGGCGTTCATTCCCTATCATTCAGAAAGGAAAATAGCCTGATTTTAGAATAGCAACTCATTCTCCTGGAGGGTTCAGTGGCCCAGTTGGATCAGTTAGACCCAATCAGTTGCAGCCAAGGGGTTGGGGATTCATTTTTCTATATGTACATCTTCAGGGAGCCGTGCTTCTGTAATTATGTGGTGTAAATCATTGGTAAGGGGGAAGGATGTTTTCCAGAGGAAGCAAGGAGGCAGATGGCTGGGCGGCCAGCCTACTAGATGGTTAGAACATTAGGATTGCATCAGTAACTGATAGCTGAGCCAGGACCAAAGCCCACACAGTCTTTCTTTCCAGGGGCCCCACATAGGAAACAGTAGCAGTTACTTGATCTGGGAATGAGGAGAGACAAACAGACACTCAGTTCTCATTCCTATTGGTATGAAGAGATAGCAGTCTCTTCCCTGGGAGTCTAGACGATCCAGACTCTAGGACCATTACAGCCAAAGGTGGTTTCTCTCTCTATGAATCCAAGTCACAGAAGCCTTAGCACAAAGAGAATTTGCGGAAGGCCGTTGGAGTACCTCACAAAACTGAAGGAAGAACTGTAGATCCCAGGCATCTTCAAGAATCTGGCCTCGGTAGCTCCAGGACACATAGGCATGAGCTAACCTGTTTTCTCCCTCATTTTCATTTTTCATCTTCCATCTCTCCTCGTTCCTGCTTGGCTCTCACACCACGAGGTTGTCTCCATAGGTGGAGAACCTGGCTGCCAGGAATTCTGGGGTCATATCTTTAGAGTGTCTGACCAAAGAGAAAAGAGCGTCTTCCTTGCTGATGCCAGATCAAAAAATCCCATAGAAGGGTTATGACTGAGGAGATGGAGTTCTCTGATTGGCCGGGCCCTGTTCACTTGCCGGTCCCTGGGGTCAGGAGGTAGCAGAGGGCACTTTAAGAAGGGGTCAATAAGCAGGGTAGACAAAATCCTGTTGTTTTGTATCTTTCTCCCAGGTAACCATGGAGGCTGGTGGTCTCCCCCTGGAGCTATGGCGCATGATCTTAGCCTACCTGCACCTTCCCGACCTGGGCCGCTGCAGCCTGGTGTGCAGGGCCTGGTACGAACTGATCCTCAGTCTTGATAGTACCCGCTGGCGGCAGCTGTGTCTGGGCTGCACCGAGTGCCGTCACCCCAACTGGCCCAACCAGCCTGACGTGGAGCCCGAGTCTTGGAGGGAGGCCTTCAAGCAGCATTACCTGGCCTCCAAGACATGGACCAAGAATGCCCTGGACTTGGAGTCCTCCGTCTGCTTTTCTCTGTTCCGCAGGAGGAGGGAACGGCGAACCCTCAGTGTTGGGCCAGGTCATGAGTTTGACAGCCTGGGCAGTGCCTTGGCCATGGCCAGCCTGTATGACCGAATCGTGCTGTTCCCAGGTGTGTACGAGGAGCAAGGGGAGATCATCCTCAAGGTGCCTGTGGAGATCGTAGGCCACGGGAAGTTGGGCGAGGTGGCCCTGCTGGCCAGCATTGATCAGCATTGCTCCACCACACGCCTGTGCAACCTCATCTTCATGCCGGCCTGGTTCTCACCCATCATGTATAAGGTGGGTGTCACACCAGATAGATGCCATCCAACCCCAGGGACGTGGCCTCTTCTCACTGGGTGTCACATTTTGTTGGACTGGAGAGTGCAGTAGTTATTCCTATACACACACTCCTGAGGTCCGAACCAGTTCAGAATGGGCACCGCTTTATTCCTGTCAAAGCTGTATTGGAAAACAAGGCTTGGGGCTGAAATTTCTTGACCTTTTCTCTTCCCAACTAGACTTAACTGGAGCTACAGGTAGGGCAACCTGGTGGGAAAGCCAGGATGCAGCATGGTAAGAGGAAGCAGAGAACAGGCTCATGGCAGGGTGCCAGGATTGGGAGCCAGAGAGAGGGAGGCTAGGCAGGAGACGGGACCTCCAGGATACAAAACCTGCCCTGTGCAGGTGAAGGAAGGTCAGGCTTTTACCGGGATTTGCTCCTTCTCAAGGGTGACTGGAGAAAGGACAAGGAAATATTTGTCTGACACATTCCTTCCATGAACGCAGAACAGAAGATATATTCAAAGCAAAACACGTATTAAGGTGTTAGTAGTTCCTGGCAGAACAGTTTATACATTGCCTAGAAACCGACTATAATACGTGGATTACATACCTATTCGATAAAAATTATATTGCCACCATTACTACCAATAACAATTGTCACTTGTATTTGTGATGATCATTATGCCACCAGTCATTCACGATGCACTCCGTGTGTGCCAGACACATGCTCTATGGCCACTGTCTCACTTTCTTCTCTCTACAGCTCTATGAGATGGGTAGTGCCATCTGGTTTTATAGATGAGGAAATTGAGGCTTGACAAGATTAAGTGACATACCCAGGGTCCCAGACTTAGTAAAGGACAGTGCTAGAATCCAGAGCCCATCCTAATAATCTAGGTGACTTTCTATCTGTGACCTCATTTGATCCCCACAACACACACTTGTGGTAGGGAGAGTAGCTGTGGTGCCTCCATCCTGAAGATGAGGGGCACTGAAAGTCAGAGGTGCTAAGTAACTGTCTCAGGTGGGTAATTAGTGATGGTAGAGCGCAAATCCAGGCCTTCTGATCGAAACGCTTAGAAAATTACATCATGCTGGATTTCTTGGGAGCTTAAAATCCTGCTTTTTAGCTCTAGATGTTTCAGAAGGACTGAGGAGCTTCCCTTGTGCTGGTCTGCAGACCCAGAAGGAGAGTTCATTTCTAGAAACAATGTTCCAAACCCTTCATGTTTTATATTCTCAGAGTAATATGTTAATTTCAGCCTCTACTTCCCTCTCAGGAGTGCAGTCATAGATCCTTAGGGAAGGGGCCTGGCCTTGGGCTTCTTTGGAGCTCATCATTTGGCTTAGGGCTTGGCATATATTTGTGCTAAGTCTGTGATTGTTTTTTAACTAAAAAAGGCACAGTGGCTTGGAAGGACTTTGCCTGAAAAATGCAAAGGCCAAGACGGTTTCCCAGCAGTTTCCAGTGACTTCTGAGAAGAACCCTGGCAGTGGCTCTGCATCTCCAGAGCGCTGGCCTTTATCCTTAGAGAGGACCAAGGAAAACAAAGTGGAATTAAACTGCAGCAAGAAAAATGTAGGTTAGCTCTAAGGAAGAACTTAGATTATGGGGATTTAGGCTCTGGGACAAACTCTCTGGGGAGGTCACTGCTAGAAAATTTTAAAAATTGTTCAAGGGGCAGCCGGGCGTGGTGGTGCACACTTGTAATCCCAGTACTTTGGGAGGCGGAGACCGGAGGATCCGGGTTCGTGGCCAGCCTCAGCACTCTCTCTCTCTCTCTCTCTCTCTCTCCCTGTCTGTCTCTCTCTCTCTCCTTAGTGAGGCCCTCCGCAACTTTGTGAGACCCAGTTTCAAAATAAAGTATAAAAAATAGGGCCGGGGGTGTAGCACGGAGGTAGAATGCCCCTGGGTTCAATCCCCGGTACCGCAAAAAAAAAAAAAGTTCAAGGGGCAGGTGTGTCTGGATTATTAAATGGAATCATGAGAACCTCCCTCATGTTATGGTTCTGATAGAATTTGTGCATGATCCAGAAACAGTTCTATTTCAGGAATATAGAGCAACTGGGTCTCCCCAAGCTTGCCTCTCAGTCAGGCCCAGAGCTGAGCGACCCAGATGAATTATGCACAGATGGAAACTCACCTAGATTATAAAAATGGGCTTTGGATCCCAGCCCTGTCTCTTACTAAGTCCCCACTGCAGACTCCTGAGGGCTCCTTGTTCCTTGTATCCCTGGACCCAGACAATAATAGCTAACTTTTAGTGAGTGCCAGCATTGTGCCTGACACCACGCTTTGTGCTTTCTTAACTAGTAAGGCCCACACTGCAGATAAGGAAACAGGCTTATAGAGGTGGAGTCACTTGTCCTGGGTAACACACTTGAAAGAGGCAGTGCTGGGAGCTGTCCCATGCAGTCAGCCTCCAGAGGCTGTGCTCTTAAACACTGTTCAATGCTTCCTGGCTACAGCAGCACACTTTGTCCCCTCTCTTAGGAGATGCCCCCTACACACACACACACACACACACACACACACACACACACACACACACCAGTTGATGCACAGACTGGACTCCTTCCCAGCACCTGTGGCTGCATTCCTCCCACTGCCTGTCTCAGCCTAGGCAGGGCTCAGCGCCTCCTAGCCTGCCCTCCTGTGCCAATGGTCAGGGTTGTGCATGGCCCTGTCATGAGCTCAGCTGCCCAACTCCATGGGAGTGCCACACGGCAGCAGGCTCTGGTGGAAGGCACACACCTGCAGGCCAGGAGAGCACTTTGAAAGGGTGACACCCGAAAATGTGATCTGATACATTCTTCAAGAGGTAGCTACCAGCCAGACATGGTGGCGCACGCTTGTAATCCCAGTACTTGGGAGGCTGAGACCAGAGGATCCGGGTTCGCAGCCATCCTGAGCTACTTAGTGAGGCCCTCTGCAACTTAGTGAGACTCTGTTTCAAAATAAAGAATAAAGCCGCCGGGCATGGTGGCGCACGCTTGTAATCCCAGTACTTTGGGAGGCGGAGACCAGAGGATCTGGGTTCGCGGCCAGCCTCAGCTCTCTCGCTCTCTCTCTCCCTGTCTCTCTTTCTCTCTGTCCTTAGTGAGGTCCTCCGCAACTTCGTGAGACCCAGTTTCAAAATAAAGTATAAAAAATAGGGCCGGGGGCATAGCACCGAGGTAGAACGCCCTGCGTT
>PVJS01058496.1:0-11764 GCA_004027185.1 Glis glis
CTTGGGAGGCTGAGACCAGAGGATCAGGGTTCAAGACCAGCCTCAGCTACTTAGCAAGGCCCTCCACAACTTAGTGGAACCCTGTTTCAAAATAAAGAATAAATAGTGCTGGGGGTGGAACTCAGAAGTCGAATGCCCCTGAGTTCAATCCCCAGTACCGCAAAAAAATAAAATAAAATAGGGCGGGGGTGTAGCTCAGAGGTAGAATGCCCCTGGGTTCAATCCCCAGCACCACAAAAAAAAAAAAAAGAGAAGTGTAGTCTTTATTTTGATCAACTATACGCCCAGAAGGAAGATGCCATAGGAGAGGATTATCAGGCTCTACCCCAGCCCTTCCCTTTATCCACCTAAATATTCACATCACCTTGGCCCATATGCAAAATCCAGGAATCTTCTCCCCTCAGTAGGCAACTTCAAAGTTTCAAGAACAGAATAGGAAATTAGCAGCAATGAACTGCTCCGCTTCCTAACAAAGAGCTTTCCAGGGACCACAGGGTACTGAGGGCAACGGGCCAGCAGACACAGTAGCCCCAACCTATTGTTCTGTGGAGCCTCAGCCCTGTGGTCCCAGGCGGTCCGTGTGGGGGAGGGGCAGGATCAGAGGCTGCGGTTTGGGACACAGCTCCCTGAGCACTCTCATGGTCTCCCTTGCTTCCTGCTTCCCAGATACACTGAATAGCAAACTCAGCTCACAGGGTCCACGCAGAAAGGATGACTAGGAGGAGCACAGGCCGCAGAACCCGCCTGGCTAAAACCACCTCGCCACGGAAGTGTAGGCAGGGGCCTCTCCTCTCACTCTGTGTCTCACTCACGTGGTGGTGCATGCCTGTAGTTCCAGTACTTGGGAGGCTGAGACTAGAAGATCGCAGGTTCAAGGACAGCCTCAGCAAGTAGTGAGACTCTCAACCTAGTGAGACCCTGTTTCAAAATAAAAAATAAAATTGGGCTGGGGATGTAGCCCCTGGGTTCAATTCCCAGTACCAAATAAATAAATAAAATAGTGCTGGGGTGCAGCTCAGAGGTAGAATGTCCCTAGGTTCAATCCCTAGTACTCACCACACACACACACACACACACACACACACACACACACACACACACAAAAAAAAAGGGCTAGGGACATAGCTCACTGGTAGAGCATCCTTGTATTCAATCTCAGTACCATAAAAAGAATCATCAAGCCAGGCGTGGTGGCGCATGCTTGTAATCCCAGTACTTGGGAGACTGAGACTGGAAGATCCGGGTTCATGGCCAGCCTCAGCTACTTAGTGAGGCCCTCCGCAACTTAGTGAGACCCTGTTTCAAAATAAAGGATAAAAAATAGGGCTGGGGGTGGAGCTCGGAGGTAGAATGCCCCTGGGTTCAATCCCCAGTACCAGAAAAATTAAAAAAAAGAATCATCAAATCTTCCCAAGCTCGACGTGAGGAAAGTTCTTCTCAGCGCCCCCACCCCAGCCAGTACAGACGTGGAACGCACAGGACACTGTCCAAACGTTTATTCAGTTCACATTGGAAATCCCCACACTCAAAACTGCCTCAACACAACTTGGGGTGTCCCTGGTGCGGCCACTGAGGAAGGAGTGCCAGACCGGGTTGCTCTACGAGGCCCGTGTGGCATAGGCCACCCCTTAGATGAGTCCATGCTGGGGTGCAGGGGAGCCTCTGCCATCCCCAGACCACTGAGATGGACGTGCAGTGCGGGGACTGGCCCTCTGCGGGACCTGGCAGCCTCCTCCACTCTCTGTGGCCATCACCGGGCTGGCTGGGGTGACAGGGTCCCATGGGAGCCCTGGGGCGGGGCAGGGTCCAGCACGTGTGGCACTATGATGGTGTCTCTCCTGTGGTAGATGTTCTCCAAGATGTCCCTGTGTTGTCACGCTCTGTACGGCAGGCCGCTGGCCCTGCAGCTGGGATCCGCTCACCCTCCTTCCCCCCAGGCAGAGCACAGCCTGGGCACAGGCCTGGCCGAGGTGGGTGACCAGAGCAGCAGGCCGGGACACTTGGCGGGTCCCAGTCACCCCGCCATGCTCCCGGTGGGTCTCCCCAGGGACAATGGATCACGGCTGGAATCTGAGGAAAGGGCGTTTAGGGGGAAAGGGAGGTCGCGGGAGAGGCTAGTGGGAGACTCAGAACCAGGAAGAGTATGGGCAGGGGTGGTCATGGGGTCACCAGGATGCCCAGGTGGAGCACCAGCCACACATGCAGGATGAAGAACACCCCTGGATACAAAGAGGCACTCCGGTTCACCCTCTCAACCACCCACTTGCTGTAGAAGGCAAGATCCGTGTAAACCCCAGGGTGTCCCTGGCGACCGCAGCCAAGGCCCCAGCTCACAATCCCCACTTGGATCCACGTTTTATTAAATTCACAGGTCATGGGGCCTCCGGAATCTCCCTGGAGAAAGAAAGAGAAAGAGATAAGCTGCAGGGAGGGGTGGGTAGTGAGCAGGCTGCACATGCCATGGGGCACCTGGCTCGCCTCAGCCCCCAATAGCCCTGCCAGGCCCGGCTGCTGTGAACACAAGAACTGAACATGTGAGCACGGGAGCTGGAGAGTTAATGGGGACGTTCATACCCTCTCTGGTCATTATGGTCACTTCCCAAGCCACAGTGATGCTAAGCATTTTGAATATGGACCCTGCCCTGCAGTCCCCTAACCCTACTTGTAGCCTGGAACTTCTCTGAGGTTCTTGACCTTGACAGCAAGCTCCCTCCACATTTCGTGTTCCACTATCTACACATCCCAAACCCTCCACTTCAAGCAGACACTGCCTGTCCCCTCCAAGCCTGCTCCACCGGCCAAACCACCCACCACCCAGGGAGGCACACAGGGGCTTCCTCGGCCTCTCCCGCTCCCCCAGCCCACAGAACTGACAGCCTCACCTCCCCGCCTGGCAGCCCACACCCTGCTCAGACTCCAAGGAATCAACCCTGAGATGCTGAACAAAAGCTCCCGGGCTGGAGTCCAGGCACCACACCACCAAGGGGCTCCTTCCCCTCAAGGCAGACCTGGCCCTGCCCACCCAGCCCCTCCCATCCTGCCTGGCACTGCGCCCCAGGCTCCAAGTCACTGCTCTGCCACCTGCTCTGTGACCCCGTCGCTCCAGATGTGTGAAACATCCTTACACATAAGAAGCGCCCTCAGACCTCCGGGCCTCTCCCTCCAGTGCCGTTCCCCTCTTTCCAAGAAATCCAAACACTCATCTGCTTAGACCCCAGACGCCCCCTCCTCGGAATGCAGCATGGGGCAGAGCGCAGAGCCTGGGCCTGGGGGTCGTACAGGTGCCCCAGGAGGACCTGGAGCGAAGGTCTCTGGGTCTCCCTTCCACACCTGCATTACAGGTATGAGGTGTGCGCTGCGGGGCTGAGATGGGGGTCTGCTGGGACAATAGGGACGATGCTCACACTGGCGTGGTGAGTGCGTTTGGGAGAACCAGTGAGCGCATGCGCCATCAGTGCTGTGCACGGGAGAACCAGTGAGCGCATGCGCCATCAGCGCTGTGCACGGGAGAACCAGTGAGCGCATGCGCCATCAGCGCTGTGCACCGGAGAACCAGTGAGCGCATGCGCCATCAGTGCTGTGCACCGGAGAACCAGTGAGCGCATGCGCCATCAGTGCTGTGCACGGGAGAACCAGTGAGCGCATGCGCCATCAGCGCTGTGCACGGGAGAACCAGTGAGCGCATGCGCCATCAGCGTGTCCCACCTCCAACCATAACAGCCCAGCAGGGAGCCCTGTGGAAGGAGCAGGCCAGGGGAGCGCGGGGCCTCTCCCCCCATGAACCTCCTGAACCCAAGATGGGGTAAAGGGAGGAGGGAGAAAAGGAAAGGGCCATGAACGTACCTGACAGGAATCCTTTCCTCCGTCCTTATAGCCACAGATCATCCCTTCCAGGACTAGATTTCTGCCATGTGACAACACGTTCCCCTTATACATCTCATTACATTTCTCATAATGGATGATATCTTGGTCCACCTCCATCAGAACGTCTGATGGAAGTCCATCGACTGGGGAAGATCAAGCACTGTGAGGATCTGCGCGCATGGACCACATCCCCCACGCACCCAGCATCCCCGGAGAAGGCAGGACGGGCAGTTGGCACCTTTGGCACAACAGGGAACTGAGGCCAAAGGTGACAAAGGGAGAACCGGGTAAGAGGCAAAACAGGACAAGGAAGACTATTTCAGAAGAGGGAGCAGCAAGGGCCTAGCAGCCCAAGAAATGAGAATCAAGTGCCTGTCACTCTGAGTATCAGCAGTGATAGTGACAGGCGCCCTGTGCTGATGCAAAGCAAAGCTCGCTCTCTCTCTCTCTCTCTCTCTCTCTCTCTCTTTTTGCAGTACTGGGGATTGAACCCAGGGGCATTCTACCTCCAAGCTACACCCCCAGCCCTTTTTATTTTAGTTTAGGTTTTGTTGTTTGTTTGTTTGTTTTTTGAAACGGGGTCTCGCTAAGTTGCTACAGCTGGCCTCAAACTTGCCATCCTCCTGTCTCAGCCTCCCAAGTACTGGGATTACAGGCATGCCAGTTTAAAGCATCCATTTTCTAAAGCAGGATCACAAGCTCTCGGACAGGTAGCTCCCCAGAGCTACCAAATGCAGCCTCTTCCCCAGGATAGGAAACCATGCAGCCTCGGACCCCAAACAGGGGTCTTCTGGCTCTGCCCACACTTCCAGGGACAGGATGCTCCCTAAACCCTAAAGGCCTCTCTGACTAGAGGACAGCTCATCGCCCCCTGAGCAGAAATTCAATCTGGAGAGAACACCAGGGCATCTGACTCTGTCCCTAGGGAACCTAAACCACCCCCAAGCCAGCCCATCACAGGGCCATCCCACAGATCTGCAAAAGGAGACTGGGGCCAGGAATTTCCTCTCCTGGCTGAGCTCCTCAAGTCCCCAAGCAGGGTGACTTCCAACAAAAGACCTCAGCACAATCTCTGGGGTCACCCTGCTGCTGAGCTGCTTCCCCTCACCCACCTGCCCAGCAGCCTGCCTCCCCCTCGCCCCCCAGGCTGCTCCTGCCGAAGTCTTACTGTTCTCCTCGATTCTGCCCCATCCGGTCACCCAGCACCTGGTCCCGGCCTCCACCTGGAAAGCCATCGAGGGTACGCATATCGGGTGGATGGTGGAGGTGAAATTCACAGGGTGGACGAGTCGGAGGAGGGCGACATCGTTTTTAACGGTGACAACTGTGGAGAACTTGGGGTGGACAAAGATGGCTTCGATAGGGACTACCAGGCTCGTGTTTTTGATGCGCAGGTGCCGGTCTCCCAACTTGACGCTGTACTGGAAGCGGCTGTGGAACAGGGGACATGCCTCAGAGACCCTGCAGGGCATGCCCAGGTGGCCCAGCCTTCCACCTCCCTCCCACCCCCTAGCTCCATCCCAAACGCGCCACTGACCTCCCTCCACCCCCAGACCCCCCAGGGCTTGCACCCGAGTGGCCGCCCCAACTGGCGCTTCCGGGGTAGAGAGGACCTTGCAGAGCCCCCCACCCTTTCCACCTGATTCCTCCTCCTGCCCACACCGGTGCAGACCCACCTGAGAATGCAGTGCGCGGCGGTCAGCACCCACTGCGCGGCGATGAGCGAGCCCCCGCACACGTGCAGCCGCCGGACGCGCACGCTCACTTGCCAGGGCCACTTCCCCTCCTCGGACTCCTGGCCCCCCACGATCTTCAGGAGCGACCGGCCGCACGCTGGGAGGGCAGAGGGGTCAGAGCCGGCGCCCCGGCGCCCCCGCCCTGAGTCCGCGCGCGGGTGTGGACGCACCTGTGTTGAACGCCAGCAGATTCAACGGCACCGCGTCCGCTGGGGGCTGGACGCGCGCCGTGGACATTGGCGTCCCTGTTGACGCCTCCGGCGTGCTCGCCCCAGGGTCCCCGCCGCCCCAGGGCGCTGGAGACGCAGCGGGCGCGCCCAGGAGGGGCTGCAGCAGCACGAGGTAGGACAGGAGGCCCAGCGCGCCGCCCAGGGACGCCATGGTGCCGCCCGCGCCGCCCCGTCGCGGCCAGCAGGAGGCGCCCGCTGCGACAGCGACCCGCGCAGGGTCCCACCTTCCTTCCCGCCACGACCGAGGCCTCAAGGCCCGCCCGCCTGGGCTCGCAGCCCCCGGGGTGCCATCCCCCACTGAGCCACGGGCTGGTGTCCCAGTGGTCCCTCGACAAAGCCCGCCTGGGCGCGTGTCTAGAGTGGTAACCCCGACGCGACCCGCCTGGGCTCGCACCCCCTAAGGGGCTATCCCCAACCGAGCCCCTGAGCTGGAGGGCGGGAGTGGTCGCCGACATCCCCATGGGTACCATCCCTGAAAGACCCTACCTGAGCTCATAGCCTGAGAAGTCGCCTTCGCGGAGCCTGCCTGGGCTCGCATCCCGAGGGTGCCAGCCCTGACAGAGCCCACGCGGGCGCACACCCTGAGGGAGCCAGCCCCGACGCAGACCTCTATCCAGGGCTGGCACTTAAATGACCCCCCTGCCCTCGCTAGCGTGCCCTAGCCTGGGGATTAGTCAAGAGGCTGAATTCTCTAGAATGGCTTCTCCAGGCTTCCCTCACCAGCCCTAGACTTTGGGGTGGCTCAAGGGCATAGACCATGGGCTGGACTGCTCTTCTATCTCGAGGGTAGACGCACAGAGGAGAAGTAGCCACCGCCCAAAAGAGCAGCAGACCAGCCTGTTCTTCCTAGTGCCCCTGGTGTCTGCACTCACCCCAGGCCTGTTGCCTGTGCACCTTTGAACTGCTGGCTCCTCGCCTCTCCCTGGCTCCAATGCCCCATGTCCAGTTCATCTCAATAAAGCCCTCTTGGAGGTCAGAGGCTAGCAGGCCATGGGTCATGAATCCCATCCTACACTCCCCATCCCTAACTCTTTTCATTCCTTTCTCTACATTAAACAAGGAGCTTTAGACATCCCATCTGGTGTGCAAGTTTAGGCCACCATTCAGCTCAGATTTGAACAACCAGCTAAACATGTCCGATCACCCTCATCTGCTGGAACCAGCAAACTGAATTCAGAATTTCTCCTAAGTGTACACCTCGTAAATCCGAGCCCCCAGCTACCTAATCAAAAGTCCTAGTCAGGCGTGGTGGCTCATGTTTGTAATCTCAGTCCTTGGGAAGCTGAGACAGGAGGATCATAGGTTCAAGGACAGCCTCAGCAACTTTGTGAGGCCCTCTGCAACTTAGTAAGACCCTGTTTCAAAATAAAAAATAAAATAGGACTGGGCGTGTAGCTCAGAGGCAGAATGGCCCTGGGTTCAATCCACACACACACACAAAGTCTTTAGCCAGGTACAGCGGCCCACACCTGTAATTCCTGCAATTCAGGAGGCTGAGGCAGGAGGATTGCAAGTTTGAGAACAGCCTGAGCAACTTAGCAAGACCCAGTCTCAAAATAAAATATAAACTGGGCATGGTGGCACACTCTTGTAATCTCAGTACTTGGGAGGCTGAGACATGAGGATCACAGGTTCACGGCCAGCCTGATTTAAATTTGCCTGATTTAAATTTTCAGGGTCTCATTCTTTCCCAATCAATGCCCTAACTTTTATCTAAGAATTCTGATGAAGCCATTAATTCCGTTTATGTTGAAATTCAGCAACCCCCAAATCAGATACTACGTCGTATTTTCAACTACATCAATCTTGCAGTTACAAGAATATGACATTATTTCAGAGAAATCATAGAAGCTTTTAATCTAAGAACTAAAATTTAAGCTTGCCATTTTCTTTCCTTAAAATCTTCAAGCTGGGCGTGGTGGCACATGCTTGTAATCCCAGTGCTTGGGAGGCTGAGACCAGAGGATCCAGGTTCATGGCCAGCCTCAGCTACTTAGTGAGGCCCTCTGCAACTTAGTGAGACCCTGTTTCAAAATAAAGAATAAAAAATTGGGT
The DNA here is from genome assembly GCA_004027185.1 of Glis glis. NCBI lineage: Eukaryota > Metazoa > Chordata > Mammalia > Rodentia > Gliridae > Glis > Glis glis. Next base: position 7,886 of record PVJS01058496.1, read on the forward strand.
TGGGGGTGTAGCTCAGAGGTAGAATGCCCCTGGGTTCAATCCCCAGTTCTGCAAAAAAAAAAAAAAAAACTTCAGTGCAGTAGTAATAACCAACCCTCTCCACATTCCTTGAACGTTTTTGTACTTGGTACTAGGGATGGAATCCAGGGGCATTCTACCTCCAAGCTACACCCCCAGTCCTTTTTATTTTGAAACACAGTCTTGTTAAGTTGCTGAGGGCCTCCCTAAGTTGCCAAGGCTGGCCTAGTATGGCCTAGTGTAAGATTTTAGAGCTTCCAGGAGCTGCAGATCCAGCGTAAAGGTGTGCCCACTTGGACGCCCTTGCCCACAAACTCCGGTCATATGCTCAGGACAAAGATCCGAGGCAGAGCAGGAGACCAAAGAAAGCCCCCAGCAGGGTGCAGCCTTGGGGCTAGAGAGCAAGAGCACGTGAGAAAGGAGGCACGAAGGCTGCCCTGGATCCTTCTTGTTTGTTTCCACCCCCAAAAAAATCCCCAGCCTTGTGCCAGGAGGAGCGAGGGGCAAAACACTTTGTCACCTTTAGGGCACAAGTCAGAGCCTATCGTAGCCGGGTAAAGAACATCAAATAACCTCTCCCCCTCAGGGAGTAAGTAGCAGGTAACTCCTGGACCGACTTTTGAAGATTCTCCATTCGGGAGAGAGCCAAGTTCACAGGCAAGACCCCATCCTTCGCAGCTGCCTCGAAGTGACGGAACCAGCGCCTGGCGTGGTGGCGCACGCTTGTAATCCCAGTACTTGGGAGGCGGAGACCAGAGGATCCAGGTTCGCGGCCAGCCTCAGCTACTTAGTGAGGCCCTCCGCAACTTAGCGAGACCCTGTTTCAAAATAAAGTATAAAAAATAGGGCCAGGGGTGTAGCTCGGAGGTAGAACGCCTCTGAGTTCAATCCCTGGTACCGCAAAAAAAATAAAAAAAGAAGCAACGGAACCAGAACTTACCCTACTAGAAGGCCACCAAGTGCCCAGGGGGGATGTCACAGCCTTCTGCTGCTGGAGGTGAGGGTCGGAGCGTGGAGAGATGGCCCCTCTGAGGCCCAGGCACAGAGAGAAGACCAATAGCTAAGAGCAGAAGAGAGGCTGACAAAGACTCTCTGCCATCACGCTAAGCAAAACATAACACTGGCGGAGGGGAAGCCTGTGTGTATTGGGGGTAACTATAGCAACCGCAAAAGCTGACCTGACTATCTCGATGCTTCCCCCTCGAGGAATGGCGTGCCCATTTCTGGACAACAGCGCTTGCCTAAGTCACAAGATGAAGAGCTTTCAACCGGAAATGATAAGATGCACAATGAGACAAAAAAAAAACAAATAAATAAATAAACACCATTATCAAGACACAAACCAACCAATAGAACCAGACTCAGCTATGACAGGGATTTGGGAATGATCACTCAGGGTGTTTAAAATATGGTGATGAGCCGGGCGTGGTGGTGCACACTTGTAATCCCAGTACTTTGGGAGGCGGAGACCAAAGGATCCGGGTTCATGGCCAGCCTCAGCTCTCTCTCTCTCTCTACCTACCTAGTGAGGCCCTCTGCAACTTTGTGAGACCCGGTTTCAAAATAAAGTATAAAAAAATAGGGCCAGGGATGTAGCGCAGAGGTAGAACGCCCCTGGGTTCAATCCTCGGTACTGCAAAAAAAATAAATAAATAAAATAAAATATGGTGACCTGGCTCTGGTTCACAGGTCAGCAAACATTTTCTGTGAAGGGCCAGATAGCAAATGTTTTAGGATTTGCAGACCATGAGGCAAAGTCGAGGATATTATAAAGGTCTCTATATAACAGGAAGGAATTTTTTCCACAAAAATATAGTGATCATATCTAGTGAGGCCCTCCGCAACTTCGTGAGACCCAGTTTCAAAATAAAGGATGAAAAAATAGGGTTGGGGGTGTAGCTCGGAGGTAAAATGCCCCTGGGTTCAATCCCCGGTACCACAAAAATATATATATATACAGTGATCATATTAATTGAATACAATATGCAAATCTACTCATATGAAAAATAGAATTATTTGGGGGGAAGATAATATTTTACTCAACTAAGGTTCAAGTTAGTGTTCACTATTGCCAAAACCAATTGCAAATTTTCTGTTAATGGTGAAAGTAATGATGTTTTATGCATTTCATCTTTTTTTTCCTGTGGTACTGGGGATGGAACCCAGGGGCATTGTACCTCTGAGCTACACCCCCAGTCCTTTTTTATTCTTTTACTTTGAAACAGTTTCTAAGTTGTGGAGGGCCTCACTAAGTTGCTGAGGCTGTCCCCGAACCTGCCATCCTCCTGTCTCAGCCTCCCAAGTACTAGGATTACAGGAGTGCAACCACTGCACCCGGCACATTTCATCTTTAAAAATATCTTTTCATGCAGATATGTGCTGCCAAGTGCTGATATTAATCCACGAACATATGGCTTGAATTGAGCATATTCTTTATTTGGATGACATGTTGAATTCCATGAGATCCTTCTCGATGCCTGCCTTTTAGCCTACCATTATATTGCACATTAATCATTTCCAGTGAAGTTTAAGTGGAAATTCCTCAATTGCACAGTTAAATGGATTTTGAAATATGTAAATTTCCTTTGCACTTACATTGAAGTAAAAAAAAAAAAAACTGTTTAGCCAGGCGTGGTGGTGCACACTTGTAATCCCAGGACTTGGGAGGCTGAGACCAGAGGATCCGGGTTCACGGCTAGCCTCAGCTACTTAGTGAGGCCCTCCACAACTTAGTGAGACCCTGTTTCAAAATAAAGAACAAAAAATAGGGCTGGGGGTGTAGCTCAGTAGAATGTCCCTGGGTTCAATCCTCAGTACCGAAAAAAAAAAAAACTGTTTATGGACTTGTAGCAGAGATATCCACTATAAATTGGGTGGAAATGATGATCTTGGTTTAACTTTTTTTTGGGGGGGAGGGTACTGGGGATTGAACTCAGAGACATTCTACTTCTTAGCTACACCCCTGTCCCTATTTTTATTTATTTATTTATTTTATTTTGAAATAGGGTTTCACTAGTTTGATGAGTCTCACTACTTGCTGAGGCTGTCCTCGAACCTCCGATTTTTCTTTCTCATCATCCCAAGTAATGGATTACAGGTGTGTGCCACCACACCTGACTTGTTTTAACTTTTTGAGTGTGTGTGTGATACTGGGATTGAGCCCAGAGGCATTCTACCTTTGAGCTACACCTCAGCCCAATTTTATTTCTTATTTGGAAACAGGGTCTCGCTAGGTTGATGAGAGTCTTACTACTTGCTGAAGCTGTCTTCAAACCTGCGATCCTCCTGTCTCAGCCTTCCAAGTACTGGGATTACAGGCATGAGCCACCACGCTCAGCTTTGTTTTAACTTTTGTTCACACAGTATAAAGAAAGATGAGACTACTTGGGATTCAAACAACATTAGTTACCATCAAAATGACTTTTACCATAGTATAAACAGCAATAGAAAACTAGTTCAGGATGGGTGAGAGGAATAGGGAGAATGCTGTTGTAAGATCCTTGCAGCAGATAAAAAATAAATACTAGCCAAGTGTGGTGGTGCACACCTGTGATCCTAGTACTTGGGAGGCTGAGACAGAAGGATCACAGGTTCAAAGTCAGCCTCAGCAACGTAGCAAGGCTCTCAGTAACTTAGCAAGACCCTGTTTCAAAATAAAAAATAAGGCGGCGCGTGGTGGTGCATGCTTGTAATTCCAGTACTTGGGAGGCTGAGACAGGAGGATCCAGGTTCGTGGCCAGCCTCAGCCACTTAGTGAGGCCTCCAAAACTTAGTGAGACCGTTTCAAAATAAAGAATAAGAGCTGGGTGTGGTGGTGCATGCTTGTAATCCCAGTACTTGGGAGGCTGAGACAGGAGGATC
>PVJS01058497.1:0-11764 GCA_004027185.1 Glis glis
TACCGCAAAAAAAAAAAAAAAAAAAGTAGAATGCCCCTGGCTTCAATCCATAGCATCATCACCACTAATAATAATAATAATAACAAAGAGGACAGAAGCAGGGCCCACACAGGAGCGCTTGGGTTTTACATCAGGGCGCCCTCCCCCATGGCAACATGAGTCAAGATGAAGCAGTCTCATGCTCTAAACATTTATGAGCCCTTGGATGCTTCCCAGAGCCTTATATAATTCCTCGCAGAGCTATCTCATACTTGGTGGAAAGCCAAAAGGGAAAAATTAAGCAAATATTTCTCCTCCCTGCATTCTTTCTAGAGAAAGGAAGGATTAGTCCTCAGGTCATATGAAACAAGAGTGCTCAGAAGATACTTAAGCGTGTCTGTATGTATCTGGCTGGAAGTGGAAAGTGACATGACACAAAACAGCAGCGTCAAGACCCTGAACACAGGACTCGTAGCCAGGCCTCCCAGTGCATCTGAAGCTGCGTCTGCTGAGGCTCAAGTCAGAAGTTTAAGTCAGGGAGAAAAACATGCTTCTCCGTGGTACACTCTAGTTCCCAACCACTGCGATGTTTCTTAGATCCCTGAGATGAACCCTAAAGGGACATAGCAGTAGAAATCAGAAGAGGGTTAACAAAGTGACTGTGTACAGCCAGCGAGACCAGCCAGAATTCCATCATCAAAAAGAACACTTGCGCCGGGCGTGGTGGCGCATGCTTGTAATCCCAGTACTTTGGGAGGCGGAGACCGGAGGATCCGGGTTCGCGGCCAGCCTCAGCTCTCTCTCTCTCTCTCTCTCTCTCTCTCTCCCTGTCTCTCTCCCCCGTCTCTCTCTCTCTCTTTCTACTTAGTGAGGCCCTCTGCAACTTCGTGAGACCCGGTTTCAAAATAAAGTATAAAAAATAGGGCCGGGGGTGTAGCGCGGAGGTAGAACGCCCCTGGGTTCAATCCCCGGTACCGCAAAAAAAAAAAAAAAGAACACTCACCAGGTGCGGTGGCACACACTTGTAATCCCAGTACTTGGGAGGCTGAGACCGGAGGATCTGGGTTCGCGGCCAGCCTCAGCTACTTAGTGAGGCCCTCCGCAACTTAGTGAGACCCTGTTTCAAAATAAAGAATAAAAAAAAAATAGTGCTAGGGGTGTAGCTCAGAGGTAGAACGCCTCTGGGTTCAATCCCTAGTACTGAAAAAAATAAAAAAAAGAAAATGACAAAAAGAGAAAACATACTTAAGCCAATTCAGTGGCACACGCCTGTAATCCCAGTACTTGGGAGGCTGAGACAGGAGGATCACAGGTTTGAGGCTGTCATGTGGTAACTTAGCAAGACCCTGTTTCAAAATAAAAATAAAAAGGGCTAGAGGTGTAGTTCAGAGGTAGAATGTACCTGGGTTCAATCCCTAGTACCACACACACACACCAAAAAAAGAAAAAAATATATATAGAGAGAGTGTGTGTGTTGCTAGTGATGGAACCCAGGGCTTCAGGCAAACGAGGTAACTGCTTGCTCTACCACTGAGCTATCATCCCCCAGCCCCATGTATTTCCTTTTACCTACACATATACTCAAAAGTTCACAGGGATGTTCCCCTCACACTGTATTAATTCTCTGCTGCTGCGACAACAAATTACCACAAAGTGTGGTTTCAAACAATGCAAATTGATTCTCGTGATTCCGGAGGTCAGAAGCAAAAACCAAGGCACTGGCAGGGATATGTTCCTTTTGGAGGCTCCAGGGAGAATCTGTTTCCTCAGCTTTTCCAGCTTCTAGAGGCAGCCTGCATTCCTTGACTGTGTCCCCTTCCTCCACCTTCCAAACCAGAAGCTCAGCACTATCTCCCTTGTCTGAACTCTTGCCTCCTTCTTACAAGTATTTTGAGGCCACCTGGATAATGCAGGATACTATCCCTATCTCAAGGTACTTGGGAGGCACAGGAGGATCACAGGTTTGAAGCCAGTCTCAGCAACTTGGTGAGGCTCTCAGCAACTCAGTGAGATCTTGTTTCCAAATAAAAAATAAAATAGGTCTGGAGATGTACCCTGGAGGTAGAAGATCCCTGAGTTCCAACCCTAGTAATACACACACACACACACACACACACACACACACACACACACACACAATATCCTTAAGGTAACCGCATCAGTAAAGTCCCTTTAATAAGATAACATATCCACATGTTCTGGGAATTAGGACACGGACATCTTTTGGTTCATATTATTTCTGGGTGGTGGGATTACAGAAGATTTGGGGGGAGATTGAACCCAGGGGCATTCTACCTCTGAGCTACATCCCCAGTCATATTTTATTTATTATTTGGAAACAGGCTCTTGCTAAGTTGCAGAAGGCCTCACTAAGTTGCTGAGACTGGCCATGAACCTGCGATCTTTCTGCCTCAGCCTCCAAGTACTGGGATTACAGGAATGTGCCACCACACCTGGCTTGTATTTCCTTCTAAAGCCAACATGTCTTATTTGTATAACTCTTCAAAGGAAGTTTGTTCTTAGGGTGACAAAAATGTTCTAAAATAGGATTATGGTGATGGCTGCACAAGTGACTAAATTTACTGAAAGTCATTCATTTGCATAATTAAATGGGTGAATTTCATAGCTGGGAGTGGTGGCACATGGCTGTCATCCTAGTACTTGGGAGGCTGAGACAGGAGGATCGCAGGTTGGAGGACAGCCTCAGCAAGTAGTGAGCCTCTCATCAGGCTAATGAGACTGTTTCAAAGTAAAAATAAAATAGTGCTGGGGGTGTAGCTCAGAGGTAGAATGCCCCAAGGCTTAATCCCCAGTACCACACACACACAAAAAGGTGCATTTCATGGTATACAAAATAAAAACCAAAAAGGGGGCTTTTGCACTTATTCAGAAACAGTTCAACCAATAAATAAATATAGATAAGATGTTAGCAATTGGTAAAACAAAGTGGAATTCATTGTATGTTTCTTTTTCTCTTTCTTTTCTTTTCTTTATTTCTTTTTTTTTTGTGTATATGTGGTACTAGGGATTGAACCCAAGGGCATTCTACTCCAAGCCCTATTTTATAATTTTTATTTTGAAGTAGGTTCTCGCTACTTGCTGAGGCTGTCCTCCAACCTGCAATCCTGCTGTCTCAGCCTCCCTAGTACTGGGATTACAGGTGTGCGCCACCACGCCTGGCTCACAGTATGGTTCTTTCAACTTTGGTGTAGATTTGAAATTTTCAAAAGGAAAATTCATATATTCTGTGCCATCATGGTCCCATTATGTGAGCAGAAATCTGGAGTACCCAGAAAAGTGGTCTTTTTGTTTTAAATGGGGTCTCATTATGTTGCCCAGGCTGTCCACAAACTTCTGGGCTCAACTGAGCCTCCTGTTGCAGCCTCTGGAACAGCTGAGACTATGGGTGCACAACACCACACCTGGCTTAAAAATCATTTTTTAATTGGAAATATAATTCCAGGAGATAAAGGATAGAAACAAGTTGAAAGGCTGGGGGTGTAGCTCAGTTGTAAAGTGCTAGCCTAGTATGCAGGAGACCCTGAGTTAGATCCCTAGCACTGCAAATCAATCAATCAATCAATCAATGCAGCCGGGTTTGGTGGCACACGTCTGTAATCTCAGTACTGGGAGGCTGAGACTGGAGGATCTCAGGTTTGAGGACAAACTCAGCAAGTAGTGAGATTCTCATCAACCTAGTGAGACCCTGTTTCAAAAATAAAAATAAAATAGTATTGGGGGTATAGCCCAGAGGTAGAATGCCCCTGGGTTCAATACCCAGTACCACACAAATAAATAAATAAATATACAAATAAATAAATGCAGTATATACATCTATGGAGTACTATGCAGGAGGAGCAAAGAGAAATGACAGCACTCTAGAAGCTAAATCTCTCTGGGCAATCCAGTCTCACGCTGGACTTGGCTTCGCTGTTTGGCCTCTCTAGAAGCCCTGATTGGAGCAGGGTGGAAGCAGCCAGCCAGCGAGGAAGGCAGGAGATGCCCACCTCTTCCTTCCTCTCCATACCCCAGGTGAGGGGGGATCACAATCCTTCGCCTCTCTCCAATGCAAACACCAAGTAAACCTTCATCCATTCCAGGAATCACGTAGCCCTGCCCAATGTAGGTGTCAAAGGTGCGGTTCCTCGAGTAGCTGCAAAGAAAGAAAAGAAAGAGGTAACTCATAGGGACCCCAGCGCCTGAGTAAGTCAGCCGGGATCATGATGCGACAGGACCACAGAGGCCTCCAAACCCGGAACAGCTAAACCACTGGAGCTGAGGGCATGGCCAGGCCACTCGCTGCCCCGGAGTGCTGCACGTGTGAACAGTCACCTGCAGAAACAGCCCAGAAACCAACCGTTCAACCCTCCAGTTTGGTCAGGTTATAAATGCACCATGGGTTATTAGAAGAAACCATGCAGCCGGGCGTGGTGGCGCACGCTTGTAATCCCAGTACTTGGGAGGCTGAGACAGGAGGATCCAGGTTCACAGCCAGCCTCAGCTACTTAGTGAGGCCCTCCGCAACTTAGTGAGACCCTGTTTCAAAATAAAGAATAAAAAAATAGGGCTGGGGGTGTAGCTCGGAGGTAGAATGCCCCTGGGTTCCATCCCCAGTTCTGCAAAATAAATAAATAAATAAATTAATTAATTAGTTAATTAAAATGGGCTTGGGATGTAGATTAGTGGTAGAGCACACCTGGATTCAATCCTGAGTAGTGAAAAATAATTAGAATGAATTTTTCAAATAAAATAATGCCATAGCAAAATTCTGTGATGTTTTTGGATGACTCAATGAACTAGAAGTCTATTACCTCAGACAGACAGGTGGGTTGTTGTTACTCCTCATTGACAGGAAGCTAAAGGAATGGTTTCCAAACACTGCATGCCACTCGTGTGAGCACAGTGCCAAGTGTACTCGAGCCAGTTGCACAATGGCTGATCAACAAAACAAGACTTGGAGTAACAAAAGAGGCAAAGGAATTGGCCCCCGCACCTCAGGAAGGAGCTGAATGTATGTACCAGTCCCCCAGTCTGTTGTCTTTAAAGTTTGCATAGTGACAGCCAGCATGGTGGAGCATACCTGTAATCCCAGTACTTGGGAGGCTGAAAGGATCATAGGTTTGAGGCCAGCCTCGGCAATTTAGAGAGATCTTTTTCTTTTCTTTTCTTTTCTTTTTTGTGGTACTGGGGATGGAATCCAGGGGCATTCTACCTCCGAGCTACACCCCCAGCCCTGTTTTTTTATTCTTATTTTAAAACAGGGCCTCACTAGGTTGATGAGAGTCTCACTACTTGTTAAGGATGTCCTTGAACCTGTGATCCTCCTGTCACAGCCTCCCAAATACTGGGATTATAAGCGTGCACCACCATGCCCCGCCCCCAGTCCTATTTTATTCTTTATTTTGAAACAGGGTCTCACTACATTGTGCAGGGCCTCACTAAGTAGCTGAGGCTGTCTACGAACCTGCGATCCTCCTGTCTCAGCCTCCCAAGTACTGGGATTACAAGCGTGCACCACCATGCCCAGCTTGACCTTTTTTCAAAATAAAAAATAAAATAGGGCTGGGGGTGTAGCTCAGAGGTAGGGTTGGTCCCCAGTACCAAAAAAAAAGTTTGCAAAGTGTGTTTGCACACCTCCTTACTTTAATCATCCCTGAGAAAGGTGTGAACAGGGAACAACTGAAGCTCCCAAAGGTCAAGGGGGTTGAGCGTCGTCCAAAGTCACACCGCTCCACCACACACAGGCACCGGTACCCAGGTCTGGCATCAAGTAGGTTTTTTGCTCACCGTACCTCCGTGTGTGTGTGTGTGTGTGTGTGTGTGTGTGTGTGTGTACACGTGTGTGCTTGTGCAGTACGGGGAATTGAACCCAGGGCCTTGCACATGCTAGGCAAGCGCTCTACCACTGAGCTACACCCCTGGCCCTCACTGTACCTCCTTGACTTCATTTCGGGACACTCTCCATGTTGGACCCCATAGTTGGATACATGAGCACAGGCTAGGGGGATGGTGGGAGGCTAGGGTGAGCCCCTCCTCTTTCTTTTTATGATATTGGGGATTGAACACAGGGGCATTCTACCTCTGAGCTACACCCCCCAGCCCTTTTTTATTTTTTGTTTTGAAACAGAGTCTTGCTAGGTTACTGAGAGTCTCATTACGTTGCTGAGGCTGTCCTCAAACCTGCGATCCTCTTATTTCAGTCTCCTAAGGACTGGGATTACAGGCATGTGCCACTACACCCGGCTAAAGGTCTAGATGTGAGCCTCTCCTCTTTCCCGGAAGACCCATCTAAATCAGCCCCCAGCCGGGCGTGGTGGCGCATGCTTGTAATCCCAGTACTTTGGGAGGCGGAGACCAGAGGATCCGGGTTCGTGACCAGCCTCAGCTCTTTCTTTCTCTCTCTCTCTTCCTCTCTCTCTCTCTCTCTCTCTACTTAGTGAGGCCCTCCGCAACTTTGTGATACCCGGTTTCAAAATAAAGAATAAAAAATAGGGCCGGGGGTGTAGCGCGGAGGTAGAACGCCCCTGCGTTCAATCCCCGGTACCGCAAAATAAATAAATAAATAAATAAATAAATAAATCAGCTCCCAAAAGCCCACTGTTATAACAGCCTCTGAAGAAATTCAGAATCAGAGAACAGAGACCTGGCAAGGTGCGGTGGCGCATGCCTGTAATCCCAGGCTGGGAGGCTGAGACAGGAGGATCGCAAATTAGAGGCCAGTGTGCGGCAACTTGGAGAGACCCTGTTTTTAAATAAAAAATAAAACAGGACTAGGAGTGTTGCTCAGAAATAGAACTCCTCTGGGTTCAATCCCCAGTACCACAAGAAAAAAAAACAGAGATCTGTACTGGAGATGAAAATATGAATCAGCACTGACAGATACTCAGATCATGTTCCACCTGTAGCAGACGTCGGGGAATAAGCTGTTCTGGTGAACGAGGCTCCAGCTGTTTTCTCACCTGGAATCAAAGAAGGTGCCATCCAGAAGCGTGCCATTGTAATGGTACCTGAGGAAGTCCCCGCTCTGACTCCTCCGCTCACAGTTTTCAGGAACTACCTTGTTCTCAATGGAAATGGTGTCCTTGGGGTTGTGGAGGTCCAGCAGCGCGACATCGAAGACCAGGGACGCCTGGCCAGGAATGTCTTTCCCTAGAGTGGAATGGAGGAAGATGACGCCATCAGGACACAAGAATCAGGAAGGACTTCACCACTCGACGCCCTCTGCGTTGGTGTCACACATTCCTTGTGGTATTCAAGCCAAGGAAACAAACATTTTCCCAAGACTTGGGTGGTCCCCGCGGTGTCTAACTGTGGTGTCTCACCGTGGGGTCCAGCCAGGGGCTGGTGGGAACAGTGTAAACCTGACTTAGAAGAAGGAGCAAACTTCCAGGCATGGTGGCACATGCTTGTAATCCCAGTACTTGGGAGGCTGAGACAGGAGGATCGCAGGTTGGCGGCCAGCCTCAGCTACTTAGTGAGGGCTTCCGCAACTTAGAGAGACCCTATTTCAAAATAAAGAATAAAAAATAGGGCTGGGGTGTAGCTCAGAGGTAGAATGCCCCTGGGTTCAATCCCCAGTACCACAAAAAAAAAAAAAAAGAAGGAGCCAACTAATAGTAATGACATAAGGGATTACAATGATCATACTGTCTATGCTCAAGCTGGAAAATTACGGCTGTTTGTGGGTGGCTCAACACCCACAGGCAAAGCCAAATACATACCTCTGCGGGTTTCTGTTTGTGTACGAATGCAAATTACAGACACTTAAATGTCCACATTCCAAAGCTCTGATCTGGTTCTAGAGAATACTACAGACTTGTTCTTTGAAACCTACACCCATTTTTTTTTTTTTTTTTTGCAGTACTGGGGATTGAACCCAGGGGTTTCTACCTCCGAGCTACACTCCCAGCCCTATTTTTTATTCTTTATTTTGAAACAGGGTCTCACTAAGTTGTGGAGGGCCTCACTAAGTAGCTGAGGCTGGCCCCAAACCTGTAATCCTCCTGTCTCAGCCTCCCAAGTACTGGGATTACAAGCGTGTACCACCACGCCTGGCCTACACCCATTTTTTAAAGAGGCAAAATGCAAAATTAAATCGTTTATTTTTATTTTCATTTATTTCTTTTGGTACTGGGGATTAAACTTAGGGGCATTCTACTTCCAGGCTAGACCCTCAACGCTTTTTATTCTTTGTTTGAAACAGGGTCTCACTAAGTTGCTGTGGCTGGCCTTGAACCTGCAATCCTCCTGCCTCAGCCTCCCAAGTACTCGGAATGCACCACCAGGTCTGGCTCAATCCTTTAAGTATATCCATAACAGGATGTAAATAAATAAAAGTTAGCTGAGATAACAAAAAAAATTATATCCACAACCTTCCAATTTTTTTTTTCGCGGTACTGGGATTTAACCCAGGAGCATTCTACCTCCAAACTACACCCCCCAGCCCATTTTTCATTCTTTATCTTGAAACAGGGTCTCACTAAGTTGTGGAGGGCCTCACTAAGTAGCTGAGGCTGGCCCCAAACCTGCAATCCTCCTGTCTCAGCCTCCCAAGTACTGGGATTACAAATGTGTACCACCACGCCTGGCCACAACCCAAAATTTAAATAGACTTCAATCCAGGCGTGGTGGTGCATGCTTGTAATCCCAGTACTTGGGAGGCTGAGGCAGGAGGATAGCAGCTTCGCGGCCAGTCTCAGATACTTAGTGAGGCCCTCCACAACCTAGTGAGACCCTGTTTCAAAATAAAGAATAAAATAGAGTTGGGGGTACAGTTCAGAGTTAGAATGCCCCTGAGTTCAATCCCCAGTACCACCAAAAATAATAATAATAATAAATTGGGCACCACTATTAACTTGATAGGGATTGAGCAAGTATTGATTGCTAATAAGGGTAATATTAATTGCTAATAAGAATAAGCTATACTTAGGCAAAACAATAAAATCCTTTTCTCTGTCTTTAGGCTGTCAGCCAAAGCTCCAGCTAAAGCTGACCTTGTTCAGCTAAAAATTGGCTGTTAGCCCGGGGCTGGAAGATAGGGTGCACAACACTGAATGCTGGATTTATAGACACCTTCACTTAGAAGGAAAGAATTATGCAGACGCTCACAAAAGTTTACACTAAGTTAAAAGATGAAAAAGCAAGCTCTATTGACCCAATATTAATCACTAATAACACAAAATAGTTAAAGCCCTACAGCCTCTATACTTTAAAAGGCTATATTCCTGTGTCTTTCTTTTCTTTATTATAAAACAGGCTTTAACATAGTAACTTCGAGCAGAGATAAGGGGATGCTGAGACTTACCAAGGACACAGGTGGACAGTGCAGGCTTTAAACTTTAACAGTAAGCCGGGCGTGGTGGTGCATGCTTGTAATCCCAGTACTTGGGAGGCTGAGACAGGAGGATCTGGGTTCATGGCCAGCCTCAGCTACTTAGTGAGGCCCTGGCAACTTAGTGAGACCCTGTTTCAAAATAAAGAATAAAAGCCGGGCGTGGTGGCGCACCCTTGTAATCTCAGTACTTGGGAGGCGGAGACCGGAGGATCCTGGTTTGCGGCCAGCCTCAGCTACTTAGTGAGGCCCTCCGCAACTTCGTGAGACCCGGTTTCAAAATAAAAGATAAAAAATAGGGCCGGGGGTGTAGCACGGAGGTAGAGTGCCCCTGGGACAATCCCCAGTACCACAAAAAAAAACAAATAAATAAATAAAATAAAATAAACTTTAAGAGTAAAAATGAACAAAGAACAATGCGGGCTTCTACCATGCAGACCCCTGACCTTGCTAACTAACACATTTTGATCAGTGATGTCAGACCTGTCTGTCCTTGTGAGAATGAGCAAAGAAGGCTAACAAAAAAGGCTTACACAGCAGAGATAACTGGTGGCCCAGCACCTGCTTTTGGTGGTAAAAGAAGACTATTGACTAGTAGGATAAGAGGGACAAGATAAGAAATTCCATAAAAAGACTGCATTTTTGAAGGCGTCAGTGTCTCTGATATGGTGTTTTCATTACTGTCCCCTCCCCCAGACTGTAATAAAACCTTGCTTAAGCTTGCAGTAGTTCTGGCTTTTTTTTCCCTAAATTAGCCAAGAACAAGAACCCACAGCAACATCATCCCAAACCATAACAAACTTCTTCATTTTTTTTTTTTTTTGGTGTGTACTAGGGATTGAATCCAGGCACACTCTACCACTGGCACACTCTACACCCCAGCCCTTTTTATTTTTGTTTTGAAGCAAGTTCTCAATAAGTTACCATGGGTGCTGGCCTCAAACCTGTGATCCTCCTGTCTCAGTCTTCCAAGTATTGGGATTATGAGCGTGTGCCACACGCCTGGCTATTAACTTCTTAAATAGCATCATGTTCTCATTGCTATTCTTTTTTTTTTTTGTGGTACTGGGAATGGAACCCAGGGGCATTCTACCTCTGAGCTCCACCCCCAGCCCTATTTTTTATTCTTTATTTTGAAACAGAGTCTCACTAAGTTGCGGAGGGCCTCACTAAGTAGCTGAGGCTGGCCGTGAACCTGGATTCTCTGGTCTCAGCCTCCCAAGTACGGGATTACAAGGGTGTGCCACCATGCCCGGCTTACCTGCTATTTAAATGCCTGCACATGTCTTTGTTGCATCAGTCAGTATGATTAAATGTGCCTGAAATTCAAATGAGTAACTAAGAAATCCTATTCATCACAGCTAATATCCTGTATTTTCCTTCACTATACAACTTCGAACACAATAATTCTTTTTTGTTTTGTTTTGTGGGTTCTAGTGACTGAACCAGGAGCATTCTACCTCTTAGCTACACCCCCAGCCCTTTATTTATTTATTTATTTATTTGGTACTGGGGATAGAACCCAGGGGTCTTCTACCTCCAAGCTATACCCCCAGCCCTATTTTATTCTTTTATTTTGAAACAGGGCCTCACTAAGTTGTGGAGGGCCTCACTAAGTTGCTGAAGCTGGTCTTGAACTTGCGATCTTGCTGTCTCAGCCTCCCAAGTACTGAGATTACAAGCATGGGCCACCATGCCCGGCCATTTTTTGTTTTGAAACAGGGTCTTGCTAAGTGCTAGAGTCTCGCTACGTTGCTGAGCCTGTCCTTGAACTTGTGATCCTCCTGTCTCAGCCTTCCAAGTACTGGGATTACAGGTGTGCACCACCATGCCCAGCTCAGAACATTAATTTTGTTGGGCATTGTGGCACAAGTTTGTAATCCCAGTACTTGGGAGGCTGAAACCAGAGGATCTGGGTTCGCAGCCAGCCTCAGCTACTTAGTGAGGCCCTTCACAACTTAGTGAGATTCTATTTCAAAATAAAGGAAAAAAAAAGGCTGGGAGTGTAGCCCGGAGGTAGAATGCCCCTGGGTTCAATCCCCGGTATCGCAAAAAAACAAAAGAACATTAATTGTATTTTCTAACATTATGCTTTGATTTTACCCATGTAGAGCTAGTGTCTTACATAAAACCCATCACAGAGGTACAATCCAGGAAAAATTTGCCAATTCTGATATGTGACAAAATTTCTACCTTGATATCTGCAACCTTTAGACTGCCCAGATCAAATCTCATTTCACAAATGAGGCAGTGAGAAAAGTTGGTGCCTAAGTCCACGGCTGGCTAGGCCAAGGGAGAGAGCTTCCCTATGAATGCCAGTGACCAGGAGAGGGTGGGTGTCAGACCTAGACTAGCACCGTCCAACAGAAACTTCTGCAGGGACAGGAAGGCTCGGTACCTGTAGCCCTCAGTGTCCTGTAGAGTCCTTTTTTTTTTTTTTTTTTGCGGTACCGG
>PVJS01058498.1:0-11764 GCA_004027185.1 Glis glis
AAAAAAAAAAAAAAAAAAAAAAGAAAGAAAGCAATGTGGGGAAAGGTATGTTCGGTATGACCCCATTTTTAAAAATGTAGAAGGATAAAAAAAAAAACTAAGCTGTTAACTCTGGTCCCTTGTGCTTGAATGGAGAAAGAATTTTCACTCTATATAGATTTTTTGTAATATGTAATTTTTAACTCAGCATGTATCATTTTTGTAATAAAAACATATAAATCTGGAGGGGAAAAGAAAATAAATGAAAATATAGTTCCTTCCCAGAAGGAATTTACAGTCTGGGTGGTAAACAAGGGTTTAGCCAGCCCTGGGATGGCTTAACAATATTAACAAGCAAACAATCAAATAACAAAATGAAATCTGCTTGTATGTGCTTTATGGGGTGCAGAATAAAGAAACCAATCTGACTTGGGTGGGGTTAAGCAGAGCTGAGTTCCTGAGCAGAAGCTGACTGAGTCAGGATATGAAGTATAGTTGATTCCCTGTATCTAATGGTTCTGAATCTGAGGATTTAACCAACCATGAACCAAAAATGTTTGGGGAAGCCAAAACATTGGTGGCACGCTCCTGTAATCCCAGTACTTGGGAGGCTGAGATAGGAGGATAGCAGGTTAGCCACCAGCCTCAGCAAATTATCAAGGCCCTCAGCAACTTAGTGAGACCCTATTTCAAACTAAAAAATAAAATAAGGCTGGGGGTGTAGCTCAGAGGTAGAATGCCCCTGGGGTCAATCCCAGTACCAAATACATATATATAAAGATAGATAGATAAAAGATAGATACACACACATATATATACACACATATATACATATATATTGTATATATAACATATACATAACATATATTATATATATTTGGGGGCATTGCATCTGCACTGAACAGATACAGACTTTTTTCTTGTCATTATTTCATTAAAACTATAGTATAGAGCCAGGTGTGGTGGTGCACACTTGTAATCCCAGTACTTGGAGGCTGAGACAGGAGGATCCGGGTTCGCAGCCAGCCTTAGCTACTTAGTGAGGCCCTCCACAACTTAGACCCTGTTTCAAAATAGAATAAAAAATAGGGCTGGGTGTGTAGCCCAGAGGTAGAATGACCCTGGATTCAATCCCCAGTAGCGCAAAAAAAAAACAAGTAATCTAGAGATGATTCAAAGTATATGAGCAGATATGTGTAGGTTATATGCAAATATTATGTTATTTTATATAAGAAATTTGAGCATCCACAGATATTTGTATCTGCAAGGGTGTCTTAGAACCAACACCCTGCAGATGTGGAGAGAGAACTGTATATTTCAAAAATGGTCACCATTTATTATTATCTTGAAGGTGCCAAACCATGTGTCAAGTATTTTCATGAACTCATAAAAATTCTATGAAACGGATATTGTCCTCATTTTACAGATGAGAAATTCAAGGCCTGAGATGACTAATTAACATTTCTAAAGTCAAACAGCCAATTCCTAAGGAGGAGATTCGATACTGGGTTCATGTCACCCCAAATCATGCTCCAGCCACTCGGCCACACTGCCTAAATTGTCTGAGGACAAAGAATGGCCTTCTTCCCGGGGGGAATAAATAGCTTCAGGAGTCCATACCCACAATGTGGCTGGAAATACTCATGAGAAGCCCAGAGCGGTGACACACGCCTGTAATCCCAGGACTTGGGAGGCCAAGACAGGAGGATCGCAGGTTCAAAGCCAGCCTCGGCAACCTAGTGAGGCTCTCAGCAACCTAGTGAGACTTTGCTTTCAAATAAGAAATAAAATGGGGTTGGGGGTGTAGCTTGGAGGTAGAATGCTCTGGGTTCAATCCACAGTACCACAAAAATAAATAAATAAATTAATTAATTAAATACATACATACATATATACTCATGAGAAAAATCATTACCCCCTTACTTAGGCTGAGTTCTTTTCAAGACCATGGTCTTTGAAGGGTACTTCGTAAGAAAATAAAGGTAAAGACCCATCCTACCTTTGTCCTTGGCAAAGCGCTTCCAAATACAATCCAAAATCAAAGGTAGGAATTCTTCTGGCATCAATGCCTCTGTCTTTGGGGATTTCAGCTGCTCTCGGGGCCTCAGGGCCTCCATCAGCAAAATCATTGGTATTGACAATTACGCAGACACCAACCCTCCCCCATTCAGATAGCTTGAAGTTCTCCATCTTCATTCAATCCATGGGCTCAAAGATGATCTTGTAGACCAGGCCTCTGAGAAGCTCACAGTCTGACAGAACAGAAAAGACAGAATTATGAACTTTCATAGACCACAGGCCAGTGGTGGGTTAAGACATGGTTTGAAGATGCATGATATTCTGTAAAGTATAATACCATTTTATAATATATAAATAGCTATGTACAACAGAAAAAAATCTGAAAAATATGCATCAAAATGTGATTTTTCTGCATTTGCAGGGTTATGCTTGCTTTTACACTATTTTTCCTTTCTTTTTGCTTTTATATATTTCCCATTTTTCCAAAAAAAGTATTATTGAAGGCATATTTTTATTTAAAAAAACATATTTTGTATTCAAAATAGAATTTAGTTTAAGTCTCAGCTGCATTACAAACGTGCCATGCAACCTGAGCCAGGACACTTACCCTCTCCAAGGCTCAGTTGCCTTATGTTTAAAATGGAAATTGTTTTTAATTTGATATTTTGTTTCTGGATCTCAAATTCAGAGGGATGCGTTAATCATGTTTCTGGATTCATAACATCTCGTCCTCATCAGTCTATGCCAGGCTCTCTCTTATTTTATTGATTTATTTCCTTTTATTCACATTCTCCATTCCCAAGTCCATATGCCTTCACCCATAGGCAACCATTCAGGGTTTAACGTGTTATTTTAATTTGAGAGTGTTTTTGTAAAATGCACATGGCTGTTTGGTGAGTGACTTAAATGATATTATGCCATAAATCTCATTCTATTTCCTACTTTTTTCATAAAGAACGATGCACTTAAAAGATCTTTTAATACTGTTGTGTAGACCTCATCCTGGGCCTCTAAGCACTGCATAATCTTCCTTGCATACATCTGCTCCATTCTACTCTTGCCAGGGAGGGACACCCAGGTTTTCTGCAACTCCCGGTCACTACAAACAGCACTGCCTTGAACATCTTCATGCCTGCCTCTTTATGGATCTATAGGGAAAATTCACTGAGATCTGTGGCCTGGAGCAGAATGACTGGTCAAAGGTGCGTGGACACTTCATTGGACCATAGTGGCACCAGGGTCTTCTCCGGAATGTCTGCATGGCCCGCGCCCCCACCAGCCACACAGAAGGCTCCTCATGTCCCTGCACCCCGCCTCTCCAGCTTCCTAATGTTTGCCAGGCTGACAGATATGTGATATCTCCTTCTGCTCTTCCTTTTAGCTTATTTGACTGCCTAATATTTTGAGCATCAAGCCAGGCGTGGTGGCCCACAATTGTAATCCCAGTACTTGGGAGGCTGAGACAAGAGGATCACAGGTTTGAGGACAGCTTCAGCAAGTAGTGAGACTCTCATCAACCTAGAGAGACCCTGTTTCAAAATAAAATAAAATAAAATAGAGCTAGGGGTGTAGCTCGGAGGTAGAATGCCCCTGGGTTCAATCCTCAGTGCCACAAAAAAATAAATAAATAAAATAAAAAATTTAAAATATTTTTAGCATCTTGTCATACGTCCATTAGCCTTTGGGTTTCCTATTTTGTAAGTTGCCTGTTCATTCTCTTTGTCCATGTTTCTACTGGATGTCATCTTTTCTTGCTGATTTGAGGAGTTCCTTATCGTCTAAATGTCAACTCCTTGACTGTTCAGGGCACTGTAAATAACTTCTCTCATTCTTGTCTCATGGTTTAGCCTTTTGAAGTGCTAAGTGCTAATTTTTCTTCACCCCCAAGATAAAAAAAGACAGCCCTTTTTAAGTTGTTTTCTTTTACCTTTAAAGGTCTACCTCTTGCATGTAGGTCTTTAAAACATCTCCTATTTGCCATGGAAACAAATCAGCATGTACTTCAGGACATTCATGAAGGATAAAATAATACATGTAAATTGCATAACACAGAGCCTCATTCAAAAGAGGTGTGGAAGCCGGGCGTGGTGGCGCACACTTGTAATTCCAGTATTTGGGAGGTTGAAACAGGAGGATCCGGGTTCGAGGCCAGCCTCAGCTACTTAGTGAGGCCCTCTGCAACTTAGTGAGACCCTGTTTCAAAATAAAGAATAAAAATAGGGCTGGGGGTGTAGCTCGGAGGTAAAATGCTCCTGGGTTCAATCCCCAGTACCACAAAACAAAAGAAAACAAACAAGAGGTGTGGAGCCGGGCATGGTGGCACACGCTTGTAATCCCAGTACTTGGGAGGTTAAGACAGAAGGATTGCAGGTTCGAGATCGGCCTCAGCAATTTAATGAGCCTTTTAGCAACTTAGTGAGACCCTGTTTCAAAACAAAAAATGTTAAAAGGGGGGAATATGGTAGTGTGGCTCGGAGGTAGAATGCTCCTGGGTTCAATGTCCAGTACCAAGAAAAGAAAAGATAGAAAAGGAAGGAAAGAAGGAAGGAAGGAAGGAAGGAAGGAAGGAAGGAAGGAAGAGGTGTGCGATTATGGGTGATTGTTAGCAGGTGTGTAGATGGGGTAAGTGCTGTCCTAGGAAATCGACATATTTGGGAGCTTAGAAGCTGTCGAGCTGGATCAGGAAATGTTCGGTGGGCAGAGGGGAAGATACTGAGGTTGGCCCTACAAGCGAATGTAGGACTCATTCGTTTCGCAATTGAAAGGCAGGCCTTCCAGGCAGGGTACCTAGTTTGGGGGCAGGCCAGGGGACTGGCAAGCTGCGGGCTGACACCGCTTCGGAGGAGGCTGGGGGAAGAGAGCGCATACTCACAAAACTGCCGTCTGTGCCCCCCCCCCCCGCAGGCTCCCTGTTCTCCACCCTGAAGCCCCCGGACGCCGTGTTCAAGGTGGTGTTCTGGCTGGGCTACTTCAACAGCTGCCTCAACCCCATCATCTACCCGTGCTCCAGCAAGGAGTTCAAGCGCGCCTTCCTGCGCATCCTGGGGTGCCAGTGCCGCGGCCGCCGCCGCCGCCGCCGCCGTCGCCGCCTGGGCGGCCGCGCCTACACCTACCGGCCCTGGACGCGCGGCTCGCTGGAGCGCTCGCAGTCGCGCAAGGACTCGCTGGACGACAGCGGCAGCTGCCTGAGCGGCAGCCAGCGGACCCTGCCGTCGGCCTCGCCCAGCCCGGGCTACCTGGGCCGCGGCGCCGCGCCGCCCGTCGAGCTGTGCGCCTTCCCCGAGTGGAAGGCGCCGGGCGCGCTGCTGAGCCTGCCCGAGCCGCACCGGGGCCGCCAGGACTCGGGCCCGCTCTTCACCTTCAAGCTCCTGGCCGAGCCCGAGAGCCCGGGCACCGCGGGGGGCGCCAGCCCCGGGGGCTGCGAGGCGGAGGTGGCCAACGGGCAGCCGGGCTTCAAGAGCAACATGCCGCTGGCGCCCGCGCAGTTCTAGGGTCCCCCTGCGCGCCGCGCCCTTTCCCGGGGGTAACCACGTGGGGGGCGGAGGGCGGGAGGGGAGTGTCAGCGCCGGGGAGACCCGGGCCCCGAGGGGGAACGGGGCGGGGGGCGGGAGAGGGGCAGCTGCTTTTCTGGCAGGGGCATGGGTGCCAGGTACAGCGCGGAGCTGGGCCGAGCATGCTGAGAGCGGGGACCCGACGCCGGCCGGGCGTACGTCTCTCTGTCTCTTCTCTGTATATATATCAACGCGTCCCTCTCATGTATTTAACTGTGGGTACACGTGCGTGTGTCTGTGCGGTGTACGTGTGGTCTGCATGTGTGCGTGTGCGTGCGTGTGCGTGCGTGCACGAGTGCGCCCGCGCGGGGCAGAGCGAGTGTGCGCCCCCCGGAGGCCCGAGGGCTGTGGTTTGTCTGTCTCGTGACCTCGTACCTCCCCAGCCCCTCCTTGTTCTTCACTCAACGATGGCACTTTGACGGGGTTGGAAACCAAGTCAGACATTAAAGATCATTTCTCCTGCGCGGCTTTGTGTAGTTTGTCAACCGGGGTGGCAGGCGGGGACTCTGCGTGCGTTTCCTTCGCGGTCAGGTTTTAGGATGCTCTTCAGCCAGGGCCTCCCACCGGGCTGTGGGCGGTAGTTTTGATGGATTCCCTTGGTCCCATTTCAGCCCTTGCCGTTGCTGCCCTCCAGGACTAAATAAGTCTGACCCCCTAGCCGAAAGTGACCGGCTGAACTTGTGCCATTAATCCTGTTACCTGCTTTGGACCCTTAGCAGCATGGAAATCCTCCTGCTGTGACCCCACTAGGTGATGTCTGGCCTGGCTCTGATTTCCAGGGCCCCAGTCCTAGCGGGGCTCTCTGGGCGGTACTCTAGGTAGGCCTGTCCCCCAGAGAGAGGACGGGGCCCAGGCAGAGAGCTGGACCAGCTCCCTTCCCCTCCTCTCCGCATCCCAAGCCAAACATTCCATTGTTTGCCTGTGCCCACGGAACCTGAAGAGAAATCCAGACTGCAGGAGTTCCTGGACAAGATACTCATGGCAGGAAACCTCCCAAACTCTGCTAACTTGTGAATCTGCCCCAAAAAGAACACTGAGGGAGGTCTCACAGAGCTGTGGCGTACCTGTTCAAGAAGACAGCCTGGAGGTGGGCGTGGTGGCCACGCCTGTAATTCCAGTTACTCCTGAGGCTGAGGCAGGAGGATCGAAAGTTCAAGGCTAGCTTGGGCAATTTAGCAAGCCCCAGCCTCAAAATAAAAAGAATAAAAAGGGCTGGGGGTGTGGCTCAGAAGTAAAACACCCTCCATTCTATTTCAATCCCCAGTACTACAGAGAGAGAAAGAAAGCCAGGAGTGGTTGTACATCTGTAATCCCAGTACTTGGAAGGCTGGGACAGGAGGGTGGCAGGTTCGAGGACAGTTCCAGCAACATAGTGAGACCTTGTTTTAAAATGAAAAGGGCTGGGGGTATAGTGTGGAGGGAGGGAGGGAGGGAGGGAGGGAGGGAGGGAAGGAGAAAGTATGGGAGGAACTATCCTCCAGCATCCATATTTTGCTTTTCTAGATTGAACTTCATAATTTTTCAATGACAAGAGTCCCTCCCAATATAGCATGAGTACATGAATCTTCATTCTGATGGTGATTGAAGGAGAGAATGCTTTAAAGGAGGAGATCCAGCCATCCATGCAGCTAAATGTGTAGGGGATCAGGTGCGGCTGGTCTGAGGGTCACACAGACTGCTGGCTGGCTTGCAGTCTCTACTCCTTCATCTAGCTCCCACCTTTTAGCTCTGCTTATCTCTGCATGTTTCCTACTTCAGATAGCTTCCTCACACACCCTGAGGACTGGACATCCCCCACAAGGAAAAATAAGGCTGCCCAGCAGCTCTGAAAAGAAATAAAAAGAAAAGTGTACAAGTCCTGGGAAGTCAACGATGCTGTTTCACAGACCCGTTTAAGACTGCTGAAAGCTATAGACACTCCTTCCAGAAAAACGCATGCACAAAAATACTTACACCATTGTCATACCATTGTAGAGTACGCTGGCTCTGTTTAAGATCTCATGAGTTAAGCATGATCTACTAGACACACAGGTTATATGAGCTGAACTGGATTTTAGGAATGATGTCTTTTTCATAGATAGTAAGGTAAATAACAACCAAGTGGACCAAAGCTAGGACCAGAACCAGGTCTTCTGCCTGCCTACCCAGTACCTTTTACATCCCCCTCTGCTCCCACAATGGGACTGAGGACATCCTCCAAAAGAGAGCAGGCCTCTTCCTGCCCCTCTAGAGAACAGGGGCTCCCAGGAAAAGCCTGAACCCCATTCCCAAGGAGGAAGAGTGAGTTTGGGACAGTCCTCCAAAAACATTTTGTCAGCATCATGAATCTTTCAAATTAACCTTACATAAAATCCTGATGTGCGTGGCCCGGAGTGAAGAGGACAGAGCCTGGCCACCTCATCCCCTCCCCTCTGGTCTGCCCCTGTCTTTCTGGGACTCCACATAATGACCTCTGAACAAACAGCGAGATTCTGGTATGTGGGAAAAGAGAAACGGATGTGGAGTCATTAGGGCCTGGGTTCAAGTCCTAGCTCTGCATGGCCTTGGGCAGTTCGTCTTGCTTCTCCTGAGCTGTTTCCCCATCTAGCAAAGGGACGTGATATATCGTAGCCCACCAGGAAGCAAAAAGGATTCAATGCGATTAGTGTGATGTAAACACTGAAATGGAAATGACTGGCCAGAAGCAAGTTGTAACTTGGACCTCGGGTATCTGAAGCCACAGGCACCAAAGGCATTTCCTGAGCTGCTCGGATCTGACTATTTCACTGGTGTTTGGAGGTCACCCAGACAGCACAGGGAGGCAGTGGCAGCCTCCTGCCTCTTTCCAGAAGGAAGATTGGCCCAGCAGGGGTTCCCATCCCCCAGAGAGCACTGGGCTCCAGATCTGCCACTGGCCAGAGCCTGCATTATGCTGGTCTCTCCAGGTCCCTCACGGTGGCCAGGCCCAGGGAGGGCAGAGGTCAGGCCCAGGGAGGGAAGAGGTCATCAAGAGCCCCTGGGGCAGCCAGGTCCTCTCTGAGCTGAACTTCCGACTGGCAGCAGAGCAACCCTACTTTCCCTCTGCAGCCGTTCCAAGCACCATTGGATCATTTGTTCCCCCTGAGACATGTGCGGGCATCAGTCGGCCAACCCAAGAGGCAAGTGGCCTGACAAGCTGGCATATGAGTTCCTCCTCTGGACTGGGCTCAAATCCCTCCTCTGCCACTTAGCAGCTGTGTCACATTGGGCAACTTATGTCACCAATGGAAACCTCAGTTTCCTGAACTATAAAGGGATAATCATAATTACCTACTTTAGCGGAACACTGGGAGGATCGAATGAGATCATGCGGGTAAGACAGTTAGCATCATGCCAGGCACTTCTGAGTGCCCCATAAATGGTAGCTATTCACCGAGGTAATATTCAATTATTTGCTTGGATATACAAAATTTAAGAAATCTGAATATAGGGACAAAAATGCCCTTCAATTTTATTTACAAGATTTCAGGGTTTTAGGACTCAGTGTTCGTCTTTAAAAAGAAAAGAACAAACCAGGCATGGTGACACACAGTTGTAATCCCAGTACTTGGGAGGCTGAGACAGCAGGATGGCAGGTTCAAGGCCAGCCTCAGGAACTTAGTGAGACCCTGTCTCAAAATTTTAAAATAGGGCTAGAGGTGTAGCTCAGAGGTAGAATGCCCCTAGATTCAGCCTCAGGAGGAAGGAAGGAGTTTATCACAAAATAGAAGAATGTTTTGTCCTACAACATGAAGAAACATGTTATTCAAAAAGATCAGCCCAAACTAAAAGTAAAAATGAAGAGCCGGGCATGGTGGAGCACGCTTGTAATCCCAGTTCTTGGGAGGCTGAGACAGGAGGATCACAGGTTCACAGCCAGCCTCAGCCTCTTAGTGAGGCCCTCCGCAACTTAGTGAGACCCTGCTTCAAAATAAAGAATAAAAAATAGGGCTGGGGGTGTAGCTTGGAGGTAGAATGCCCCTGGGTTAACGCAAAAAAAAGTAAAAATAAAAATTAATAACATTTGTAGAACATTCCAGGTGACCTCACCAGCACAGGTGAGCCACAGAAAGCCTGGATGGCTTAGGGACAGCACATTCTGTGGTGATGGACTTGGAAGACATGACGGGACAGTCGCTTGGAGCGTGCACCTGGTTCAAGTCCCAGCTCTCCTATCCAGACCAGGTACTTATCCTCGTGAGGCTGATCGCCTTGCATGTAAGTTGAGGATCTAGTTAGCGTCTGCCTCCCAAGGTTGACCTGAGGAAGAAACAAGACAAAAACGAAAGAATTGGCACAGAGCAGGCGCAATTTTTGTTGACTGCAAGGACCTTATATTTCCACCACTGGGGCAGTTCTCAACTTTTCCTCGACCAGTGGTGCTTTCTAGAATCTGATGGAAGATAAAGAGAAATGCACATAGAAACCCTAAGCTTCACCTATAATTGGTGGTCTCCAAATTTTCCAATGGACACATGGAACCCAGGTTATAAACTTCTCAACAAATTTAACTCCATCGATATACAGAAGTAGTAAATTCAGAGGACACACAAGAGCGATGGGTCTGGCCCCGTACTAGGCGTGCAGCAGAACCAGAGCTTGAGAAGGTAGAACCGAACCAGCCCTGGCTTTCTGGGGACTCAGCCTGGTTGGGAGCTAAGCAGGTCCCTAGGTTATCCCATCCAAGTGCCTCACAGGATTAGGACAGTCGGCCACCACCCTCACCTGGTGAGACCCAGCATCAGAGTCCGCCTTCCACGTGGGGCCTGGGGATCGGTGCCATGCTTGGGGCTCTTGGAAGGGAGTTGCCCCATGGGTGGGTTGGATTTAGAAGAATCTACATCTTCCCACAGTTTTCCCAGCTTTTACCTGGACCTGCCTTTTGAAACTTAAGAGCCAAGAACTTGACATGTTTTTGTTTAGCTTCCCCAGGACAATCCTCCCCTTGGGCAGTGGCTGTTTACTTCCGGCTGGCTGGGCTGGAGTCAGCCTCGGTCTATGAGTTAATTCACTGATGTGTGAGTATCGGGGTGATGGAAGGGGCACACAGCTGCAATCCGCCTCTGGAATTCCCTCTCTGACACCCCCACTGCTCTATTTTAGATCTAGAATACCCCCTACTAACTAGCTCCTGTGTTAAAAGCCTGGTCTCCAATCCACCAAGCTTTTGCTTTTGGTTCTGGGGATTGAACCCAGGGATATTCAACCTCCGAGCTACACCTCCAGCCCTGTTTTATTTTTATTTTGAAACAGGGTCTCACTAAGTTGCGGAGGGCCTCACTAAGTGGCTGAGGCTGGCTGCAAACCTGCGATCCTCCTGTCTCAGCCTCCCAAGTACTGGAATTACAGGCATGCACCACCATGTCAAGCTATAGCATATATTTTTCAACATATTTACATGTGTGTTGTCTGTCTACCCATAAACTAGAAATGTGCGTTCCGTGACAGTGGGGATTTCTGTCTGTTTTGCTTGCTGTTGTATCCGCAGGACTTAAAGCAGTGCTTGACACATCAGAGGTCTCAGTAAGTATTTTTGAATGAATGAATGAATGAATGAATAGTATCCTGCCATACGTGTGGAAATGCTTTCTTTTTTTTTTTTTGCGGTACTGGGGATTGAACTCAGGGACATTCTACCTCCGAGGTACACCCCCAGCCCTGTTTTATTTTTATCTTGAAACAGGGTCTCACTAAGTTGCGGAGAGCCTAAGTAGCTGAGGCTGGCCATGAACCTGCAATCCTCCTGTCTCAGCCTCCCAAGTACTGGGATTAGAAGTGTGCACCGGCCGGGCGTGGTGGCGCACGCTTGTAATCCCAGTACTTTGGGAGGCAGAGACCGGAGGATCCGGATTCGTGGCCAGCCTCAGCTCGCGCATGCGTGCCGTGTGCGCACGTGAGCGTTCTCTCTCCTTCCCTCCCTCCCTGTCTCTCTCTCTCCCTCTCCCTGTCTCTCTCTCTCTCTCCCTACTTAGTGAGGCCCTCCACAAATTCGTGAGACCCGGTTTCAAAATAAAGTATAGGCCGGGCGTGGTGGCGCACGCTTGTAATCCCAGTACTTTGGGAGGCGGAGACCGGAGGATCCGGGTTCGCGGCCAGCCTCAGCTCGCGCGTGCTCGCAAGCGAGTGTTCTCTCTCCTTCCCTCCCTCCCTGTCTCTCTCTCTCTCTCTCTCTCTCTCTACTTAGTGAGGTCCTCCGCAACTTTGTGAGACACGGTTTC
>PVJS01058499.1:0-11764 GCA_004027185.1 Glis glis
ACACACAAGCAGATTGCCCTCCATAATGTGAATGGACCTCATCCAATCAATTGAAAGTCTGACTAGAATGAAAGACTCACCTCTCCAAGCAAGAAGGAAATCTGCAGCACAAGGCCTTCAGACTTGAACTTTGCTATTGGCTCTTCCTGGGTCTGCAGAATTGTTGATGCACTCTGCATGCAGATGCTGGACTTTGCAGCCTCCATACCCACATAAGCCAATCCTTATCAAGCTCTTTCTAGAAAAGGATACAGCCTATTGCTTTTGTTTCTCTGGAGAACACTGAGCAGCCAGGTGCTTGGTGTATACCTATAATCCCAGCCACTTGGGAGGCTAAGGCAGGAGAATAGCAAGCTCCAGGCCAGGCTGGGCAAACTTAGCCAAAGTCTGGTAGAGCACGTGCTTAGCATTCATGAGGCCCCAGGCCCTGGGCTCAATCCCCAGTACTGGCGGGCAGGGGAGACCTTGATTAATTGCTCACTCTGTTAGATTTAACCAAGCTCATCACTGCCTTCTCTTGGAAACACTTTCTCTTCTAGTTTCCAGGATACATGGCCTCCTAGGTTTAGTCTAACCTCATTCGCTCTTTCTTTTCAGTCTCCCTTACCGATTCTTTCTCCTCTTCTCAACCACTAAGCGTTGGCATAGCTGAGTCTTTAGACCTCTACTCAGCACTTGCTCTTGTAAATCTCACAGAGCCTCATGGTTTTCACATTTATACACACACTGATATATCAGCAAATTCCAGTCCTAGTCTCTTCCTTTACATCCAGTCTCACATGCCCAGATAACCTTACGCTTCCCATCTGATGTATATCTCAAAGCTTACATTTCTGAAATGCAGTTACTGAATTCCCTGTCTCCTCCAGACTTCTCCTCCCCATCTTCTCCAGAGTAAATAGGATGCCATTGTTCTAATTGCTCAAGCTCCAGACCTCAGAGTTATCCCTGGATTTCCTTTTTACTGACATCCCACATCCAATCTGTCAGGAAATCCTGGTGCTCTCTCTTTTTAGCATATAACCAGAATCTAACCACTTCCTGCCACCCTTGTTGCCACCACGTTGGCCCAAGTCACCATTATGTCTATTCGGAGTAGTAGCTCTCATTTCTCAGCTGGTCTCTGTGCTTCTATCCCCAAGGCATTTATTCCAGATGTAAACAATAGCAAGAATGAGTCTTTAAAAATACAATCCCACCCATCAATCTGCCTCCAACTGTTCAAAGAGCTGAAGCCTCTGTCTTTACAATTCCCTAAAAGACCCTGCACATCTCCTTCCCCTTGCCCCATACCCTTCACCTCCTGCCCTGGCAGGTAGAGTCTCAATTCATGACTGTTCACTAGTTGTTTCCTCTGCTGGAAATGCTCTTCCCACAGCAGATGGTCCCTGTTGCTCCCTCCCTCAGCCTCTCCAGTCTTTGTTCAGTGGTTACATTCTTGAAGCCTTTCAGGTCACACTAAGTCCAACCTACCTCCCATTCTGTATTGGCTCTCCCACCTTTCTCTCTCTCTCTCTCTCTCTCTCTCTCTCTCTCTCTCTCTCTCCATAGCATTTATCTGACAACTGCACACTTGGTTTCTTTATATATTTTTCTGTCTCCCCCCTCACTGAGGTGTAAGTTCTGTGAGAGTAGGAATTTTTGTATTCAATGCAACATTCTCCATTCATAATATAATACTTCACCAATTGTAGGCACTCAACAAATACTTGTTGGATAAATGAAAAAAAGACTATGAACGCTCACTATTGGAAAGCATGAAGCAAGAGACGATCGCTTACATTATGCAGAAGTATAATTTGTACAAGAATTTTTTGGGGGTACTGGGGATTGAACTCGGGGGCATTCTACCTCCAAACTACAACCCCAGCCCTATTTTTAATTTTTATTTTGAAACAGGGTCTTGCTAGGTTGTTGAGAGTCTCACTACTTGATGAGACTATCCTCAAACCTGTGATCCTCCTGTCTCAGCCTCCCAAGTACTGGATTTACAGGCATGAGCCACCAAGCCCATTTTGTGCAAGAATTTTAGAGATTATGTGTCCTCCGATGAGCCACCAGCAAATGCATTTTGCCCCTAAATCTGCTTGACTTCAAACATCTACATCCCATACCCAGCCTCTGCAGGCTGTTGCATTTTCTACCTCTGGCTCACAACTACCGTTTTAATGCCCTGTTCATGTAGCCGCAGCAAGAACCCTCAAAACTGTCCTCCAAATAGCACGTTCTTAGTACCTCTCAGCCACTGCATATACTCTTCCTTTTGCTTCCCCTCTCCCCCACACACCCCTTCTCAGCCTAGATAACTCTGGCTCTTTCTTCTAGACTCAGTTCAATTATCACATCCTCTGCAAACCCTTCACTGGACACTTGGCAGTAACTTACCTCTAGGCCCCGGTGACATTTTGTGTGGAGTTTAATTACAGCTCTAGTCTGTATCATGTTGCTTTCAGTATTTGTTTGGGTTTCTGTCTCCCAGTTGGACTCAGAGCAAACCCATGACATCCTTGTCTTTGTCCCCAGGTCTCTGATGCAGTGCCGGCACTCTCTATTTTTAGTTGCATGAACAAGGAGATCATTGAATGTCTTTCCCTGGGCTTCTTCTCACTCCATCCTTAAACACTCCCATGTCTAAAAGTTGGTCATATGACAGTAGCATGGTGCATCTTCCTGGACATGACCAAGTTGACAGTGGAATGCAGAATCTCCATACACTTAGAAGAGGATGCTCTTCCTCCGAAGCAACCAGGCACAATTTCTTTAGACAAGACACCCAAGACTGTTGACAGTAAGCTAAACAGCAGCAACAACTCTTGCCCCAAATTTGCTTCTGTACTTTACATGGAGTCTAGAATAAAACTTCATCATTAGGAATAATAGAATATATTACTGTTTTATTTGCAAAACTTTTTATACAAAAAGTTAAGATTCAGCCGGGCATGTTAGCTCACACCTGTAATCTCAGTACTTGGGAGGCTGAGACAGGAGGATTGCAGGTTCAAGGATAGCCTCAGCAACTTAGCAAGACTCTTAGCAACCTAGTGAGACCATGTTTTAAAAAATAAATGAAATAAAAAGGATTGGGGATGTAGCCTGGAAATAGTATGCCCCTGAGTTCAGTCCCCAGTACTAAAAAAAGAAAAAGTTAAGGTTCAGAATAAAATGGTCAAGTAGGGCCCGCTTAGTGGCTCCCTTTGTTCTAGTTCTCAAAGAGAAACACGGTTTTGATTCCTTTTTTTTTTGTTTTTCTCTAAATCTAACATTAACAAGGCACAAACCTAGCTGGTGTCACATGTTTTGAGTACACTGATCCACAGTGCTGGAATCAAGTAACTCCACACCCTGAGAAGTGGCTCTAACCCAGGATGACACAATCTGTATTTGTCATATCGCCAATTTAAAAAAGAAAGAAATTGTTTAAAGGCCCTTTGTTATATAATAATGTTTTATTCAGAAGGAGAGGAAAAGTTGGATTGATACAAAAGGCAATTCTTTCCATTTTCTACTTTATCCCACAGCCAAACCAATTCTTTGCTTCTGTGTTGCTAGTGCCTCCTACAACTTTGTGGGAAGGGACTTCTCAGGGCTGTCATTCAACAGCTGGTCACAGACATTTTACACACCTCTCCAGTGCAGCTGGAAAGTGACGCAGTGGAAGAGGCCTGGGTGATGGGTGGAGATGATTTTAAAATGTGCTTTGTCCCTATTTTGTTCAAGAACATAGAATTCTTAAAAATGTAGATAAACAGGAGAATCATTTCTGACTACCAGAGAACTGATGTTAGAAGGGCCACTTTAGTCCCTGGGCTCAGGTTTTAAGAGTCCAGAACAGAATACATCCCCTGATCATTGGAGTAAATATTCTTGACCTTTATATGCAGGCTAATGCCTGGAACACATTAGATAAACAAAAGAGAACCTTAGGACTTGGACCCAGCTTGTTTTTAACATTCTTTTCTGTCTTACTAATATCTAGGATCTAGCCCCATATTGAAATACCATGTAACAGAAACTAAAGAACTTTCCCTGTAACTTAATGAATACCTTTTTGGTGAGACCTGAATGTTTCATTATGCGGATTGAAGTTGACAATCAAGTATTTTACCTTTTTGGCACTGAATAAAATATGTTTAGATTTAAATTTCTTAGACCTATAACTCAAGTCATAAGTAAAAATGGTCTAATCAATCAAAATAGTATTTTTCTACCATTGTTATGAATACAGTGAAAGATTTTTCTAGGCTTGGTGTAAAGGGGCATGAACAAACCAGAAAAAGTATTTAAGTATAAGCTTTTAATATAAAAGAATGAGATGAGGAGTAACTTACATTACAATTTTAGTATTAGGAAAGTATTTCTCAAAAATCACCTTTACATATGAGGCTTAAGAGAAGCACATATCTTGAGTGAACCTCCTATTGTTTTTGCCCGGTACCCCTTTCTTTCCTTCTTATAATAATGCCCTTATTCCTTTGGTGTAAACTTCCTTCCTTACATGATGCGAGCTGCCCATTACTCTGCTCAGACCTCCATATCTCAACTAGTCTTGTTCTACTAGCTTGAGTGTTTGAACTTCCCCGTGATCCAAAATATCAGCTACATAGTATTTTTCTGCACAAACTATCCATAAACTGGAGGATGTACAGTCCTTACTACCAGGAGTTCTGCTCCTTATAAGCTAAAACAGACTGATTGAAAACAAGCCTGAGAGGAACAGATTTGACAGGAGAAGCGGTAAGAAGCAGGCTGACTTTGCTTGGGTCTCTGCTGCTGGTCTCTGAGGCCCCCCGAAATGTATTTCTTCCTTCAGTGTTCTAAGCGACCTCAGTATTGCTCCAGAAATCCATTGTCCCTCCACCTCAGTCTAGTTCAGATTGGCTTTGGCACCTGTAGCTAGAGTTCTGACTCAGGAACACTCGCTCAAACACATTGTGCTGACATTTAATACTCATCGGAAGAAATTTTATTGAAGAGAATGATAAAAAGTTGGCATAGCCAGTTTACTGTATTCTATTACGTAATATATCATATATTGCCAGAAGCATTTAAAACAATGTGCCCAAACACTTTGCTTTTCACTTGTCTTCCTTTGTTAATCTCTAGTAAAAAGCTGATATTAATTAAGAATGACAGAAAATTGATCATTGAAATTAGAAACTACACCCTGGCCTAAAATTATATTTCATTTTCTGTTACAATATTTTAAAGCAATTTTGATGCTTAAAAGATATACTTGTATTATGCTTAAGTTATACACCACATCTATTTACACATATCCAGATGATGACACAGATATTTAGATTTTTTTCTGCTCATATCAACTAGTCATCAGGAGGTCTCAATTCTACTCTTTGATATTTTGTTAGGTAAGTCTAGAATTGGGACTGTTGCTTAACTAACTTCTCTGGATCTCAGGAAGAAGGGGACGTTGAGATAGATGGGGTATTTTCCAGCTTTAAAATATTATGACCATAACTGGAAAAGAAGACAGCTTTGTTAGAGAAAAGCTTTTCCAATTTTGAAAAAAAAAATCAAACACTGCTTTTTACTCTTTCCTTTGGCTTGTTTACCAAAAACAGTTTGTGAATGTGACTGGGGAAAATAAAAGTACCTGGCACAAGAGAATACAACTGTGTTGGTCTTTGGAAAAGTACTGTTGTTTAAAGAATTCCAAAGTCACTGGCCTAGACGATGAGCTAATAGGAGGCCAAAATGAAAGAATGAACCACATACACTTAAAAATAAATGTCATTTATATAATTTCAGAATCATGAAAGAATGGTTGTGGGGGGGCAGGGTACTGGGGGTTAAAGCAAGGGGCATTCTACCTCTGAGCTACACCTCCAGCCCTACTTTTTTTTTTTTTTTTTTTGCGGTACCGGGGATTGAACCCAGGGGCATTCTACCTCTGCGCTATACCCCCGGCCCTATTTTTTTATACTTTATTTTGAAACTGGGTCTCACAAAGTTGTGGAGGGCCTCACTAGGTAGAGAGAGAGAGACAGGGAGAGAGAGACAGGGAGAGAGAGACAGAGAGAGAGACAGAGAGAGAGAGAGAGCACCCTGAGGCTGGCCGCTAACCTGGATCCTTTGGTCTCCGCCTCCCAAAGTACTGGGATTACAAGTGTGCGCCACCATGCCCAGCTCCAGCCCTACTTTTTATGTTTTTTTTTTTTTTAATTTGAAACAGGGTCTCACTAAATTGCTGAGGCTGTCCTCAAATTTGTGATCCTCCTTTTTCAGCCTCCCAAGTACTAGGATTACAGGTGCATGCCACCAGGCCTAGCTAAAAGAATGTTTAAAAAGAAGACCAGATCTTTATACCTGCCTCAATGAAAGAGAGAAATTTTAACCTGGAAATTAAATGTCAAATGTAAAAACTGATAAATTGGGTACTCAGTAATTTCTTTACAAATCATTAAATATTTTTCTTAAAAATTCAATAATATTTCAAATGTGCATAATTAAATTAATGCTATATACCCTTATATTTTAAAAATTGAACACTTTAAACATTTCTTTTCCTTTTGCAGTGCCGTGGACCAAATCCAGAGCCTGTGGCTACTAGTCAAGCACTCTCCACCACTGAGCTACATATCCAGCCTTACTTTGACAATTGCTAAAACTTGATCTTGAAATGTTAAAAAAAAACACCCAATTTTCCATTTTGGTTTTGCCCCTAAAGACAAGAGATACACAGGAAGAACACCTGCCTGGTGTCTCAGTTTTGGCATCACCATCTCATAGCTTTGTGACCTTGAGATGTTAGACAACTGGGGTTACAGGATGTAGAAACTTAGCCATGGTCCCTCAGAGAATAGGGTGTCTGGGTTTGGTTTTAGTTCCTTTGACTTGTAAAGAATACTTGTGGAAATAGGAATACTTAAATCTCAGCCATGATATCAAGCTGCTCAGAGATAACAGAAAGCTGAAAAACCAAGAATCCTAGGAAGAACGCAATGTGGAGTTTGTGGATCTTTTCCTTAGAGCAGGGTTCTCATCCTGGCCAAACATTCCAATCACCTGAGGAATGTTTGGAAAATAAAGATTTCCAAGCCGGGCACAGTGGTGCACATCTATAATCCCAGTGACTTTGGAGGCTAAGGGAGAAGGATAGAAAACTGGAGGCCAGGCTGGGCAACTTAGCAAGACCCTGTTTAAAAATAAAAAGGGCCAGGGGTGTAGCTCAGTGGTAGAGTGCTTGCCTAGCATGTTTGAGGCCCTGGTCTCAATCTCCAGTACTACAAAACAAAATGAAACTAAATGAAATGAAACACAACACAACACAACAAAACAAAACAACAGATTTCAAGGCCCTATCTGCAAAGTTTCTTGTCTAGTACCTCTGAGGAAGTGCCTGGTTTACTGTGTGTGTGTGTGTGTGTGTGTGTGTGTGTGTGTGTGTGATTGGGAATTGAACCCAGAGAGGTGCTACTTCTTAGATACACCCCCAGCTCTATTTGATTTTTTATTTTGAGACAGGGTCTTGCTAAATTACCCAGGCTATCCTCGAACTTGCAATCCCCCTGCCTCAGCCTCCAGAGTCGCTGGGATTATAGGCCTGCACCTCGGTGACCTTGCTCCCATGTCATTCTTTGAATGGCTGAAACTTGCTTGCTTAAAGTTCAGTACCCAGCTGGGTGTGGTGGCACATGCCTGTGAACCCAGCACTTGGGAGTCTGAGACAGGAGGATCACAGGCTCAAGACTAGCCTCAGCAATGTGGAAAGACTCAACAACAGCAACCTAGGGAGACCCTGTTTCAAAAACAAGAAATAAAATAGAGCTGGGGATGTAGTTCAGAGGTAGAATGCCCCTGGGTTCCATCGTTCAATCCCCAGTACCAAAAAGAAAAAAGAAAAAAAAAGAAAGAAAGAAAAAGGCAATACCCACTCTGCAACAACCTACAGTGATTCAGGACAGACAACGATTCAGGGCTGAGGCATGCTGCACAAAAGAACACTGCCTGGGGCCACCCCTTCAGCAAGGACTGTGGGATTAGTAGTTTCACCAGGAAGCCCACTGTGGTCCTGAGAAGACGTTCAGGAAATTGACTAAACCTGCTATGCTTCAGTAAAATGGCATTAACACCGCTGGTCTGTTTTACCTTCATGAATTCTTCAGAGGCTCAAGTGAACGATGTAGAAACATGCTCACGAAAAGTGTTTTCTTTTTTTTTTTTTGTCGTACTGGGAATTGAACCCAGGGTCATTCTACCTCCAAGCTACATCCCCAGCCCTATTTTTATTCTTTACTTTGAAACAGGGTCTCACTAAGTTGTGGAGGGCCTCACTAAGTAGTTGAGGATGGCCGTGAACCTGCTATCCTCCTGTCTCAGGCTCCCAAGTACTGGGATTACAAGCATGCGCCACCATGCCTGGTTTATTTTTAATTTTGAAACAGGGTCTCTCTACATTGCTGAGGCTGGCCTTGAACCTGCGATTCTTCTGTCGTAGCCTCCCAAGTACTGGGATTACAGGCGCGTGCCATTATGCCTGGGCAGAGAAGTCATATAATTTTAAATGACATTTAAATGTGATTTTTTTAAAGCCTAAGAGAAATTGTAGAGGGGAGAAATTTGGAATTTAGAAATTTATTGCTTAAAGTGCCTTTTGGATTTTTGTCCCCAGTCCTGGGTATTTTTAAATGTTATTCTGATTTCACATTGACTTCAAGTTGGCAGGAGCTTCTAGTACATAACTTCCAAAGTGATATTTAAGAGGAATAAATGTAAAGATCTGCCCTCAGGTTTCTAAAGCAAATTGCAAAGTACAGATTGGAGGGGATATGGTTTTATAGTTGTAGGTATATAAAAAACTTTTAAAAAGATGTGGGGATATTTTTGTTTATTTTAAGTTAGTGATAACTTGGTATTTATGAACAGTATGGGGTGGTAGAAAATATTAATGTGATATCAAGCTGAATTTTAGAATATCATCGTTAGGCAGCAGGAAACTATTTCCCTACTTACTCCTCTCTTCACACTTGGAATGTGGGGCTCAGTTCTAGGTGGTATATTTTAAGAAGTACTAGGGTATGTTTAGCTACAGCTCATGGAGGAGATGATGGGGCGTGAATAAAGGGCAGGTACAAGACAGAACATTCTGTGATCTTCGACTTCAGATGTTTACAAGGCTATACATAGAAGGGTACCGAACTCAACAAATTTTAGTACTACTGGGGATTGAACCCAGGGGCATTCTACTTCTGAGCTAAACCCCGCCCCCACCCCACCCTTTTATTTTGGAAAGGGTCTTGCAAGGTTTCTGAGAGTCTAGCTAAGTTGCTGAGGCTGGTCTCAAACCTGCGATCCTCCTGTCTCAGTCTCCCAAGCAATGGGATTATAGGTGTGCACCACCATGCCCAGCTAATATATTCATATTTATAATAACAATGTAAGGTGCAATGATTATGATTCCCAGTTGAGTTGAGAAGATTCATACATGGAACAGTTTTGTGCTTGTCCAAGGTCACACACAAGTTGTATAACTTCAAGCATACCATTTTGGAGTTTCCATCTAGTGATGTTTCTAGCTACTAAATTTATAGAGACGCCTTTCAGTTCAATGTAAGGGCTAGTAGGACTGCTCAATGATGAAGAGCATTCTGAGGTAGTGAGCGGTTCCCTATCACTTGGAGTTTAGGCAAATGGTGGACATCTGCTTTGCAAGAATCTGCTGGTAGTCCCCTCTGGTTATTAAGGTATGCTTACATGAATAAAAACATATGCTAATCATAGATTGAGCTGAGTTCTTTTCAATAGTTATTGGAAGATACAGCACCTGCATCTGGGTGTGGTGGTGCACACCTGTAATCCCAGCTGTTTGGGAGGTTGAGGTAAGAGGATCACAAGTTTGAGGCCAGCGTGGGCAACTTAGATCCTGTCTCAAAATAAAAAGGGCTGAGGATGTAGTTCAGTGGTAGAGTGCTCCCGGGTTCAATCCTCTCTCTCTCTCTCTCTCTCTCTCTCTCTGTGTGTGTGTGTGTGTGTGTGTGTGTGTGTGTGTATGTGTGTAGGAGATAAAACACACACAAATCATTCTCTGAATTTACAGTCTAATTGTTGTTATTGTTATAGTAGGTGCTGGTCATCTAGTAACTGGGCCATGCAATGTGGAACTGGGGGTATGGAAAGAGGAAGGGCAGGAATGTTTTGTGAATTACTATAATGGATTGTTTGGCATGCTCTTGCTTTATTAGGATAAGCAAAGAATGTGAGTGGCAGTGGAGAGGGTTTGAAATGATAAGCAGAGAACGTCACATAGTAGAGAAAGGCAGAACAGAATACTGCGGAAGGTTAAGGAAGACAAGTGTTAGGAATTTCTGTGTATTTCTCTCTTGTTGAGTAGATGCTCAGTATCTATTTGTTGGAATGGATAATGACTTCAACACTTCAACAGTCAAAGAGAACCTTCCTTGTGCTGAGCACTGGACATTGTTCTGGGGAGCCCCAAATTAACCAGACAAAATCCCTATCCTTTCAAGGAACACAGAATCTAGGAAGGAAACACCACCAAAGAAAGCAACAGGGAAAAGAACGTGCTAAGGATTATCACTAGAGGATAGATAAAGGGCTCTATGAAAACAGGAAAGAATACTTAATTCAGTGTAAGTGTGTGGGGTGAAGATGTGGGCGTGGTAAAGAATGGGATGTCTGGGAAGATTCCAAAGAGTAAGCCATGCATTGTTTTCATTATCTTTAAGGAGAGTGGGAATTCTCTTGGCTACAAGAGGGATGGCTTTCAGATGTGGGAAACTACAAAGAAACTTAGACTCAGAGCCTGTTGATGTGTGTGTGATATGTGGTAGTATAGGCTTTGGAGCTTGAGCTGAAGAGTTCAAGGACTCAAATTATGAATGGTATAAATGGTCTTGTCTACCACGGTAATGAGCTTGACCCTGATTCAGGGTCAGAGGCCCAGTGATTCAGAGGATTTTAGGCAAGTGCTATGCCGGCTGCTGTGTTTTTGA
Source organism: Glis glis (assembly GCA_004027185.1). Lineage (NCBI taxonomy): Eukaryota > Metazoa > Chordata > Mammalia > Rodentia > Gliridae > Glis > Glis glis. The sequence goes on from PVJS01058499.1 coordinate 10,971, forward strand.
GGCACACTCTCTGGCAGTTACATGGAACTGAAACAGAAGTGAAATTAACAAGGTTTGACCTAAAAAGAGGCAAAGGGGTTAACATAATGGAGACAGAGCGTCAGTTGTCAGTCCCAGAATGAAGAGGTCGTTGGAATTTGCAGCCAGAGAACGTTAGTGGAGAGGAATGTGGATGCCTCCTTGTTGGCAGGGCAAGATTTTATTAACGGAACTGGGCGATCCTGGAGCGGTCCTGTTTGTACTAGACAAGGCCTGGGATTGGGACCACGTGGCCACTGTGGTTTTGTGTGGATTAGTTGATGACTCTTTAGAACTGAACTCAGGAAATGACATAAAAATGATTTGTGCAATAAAATGAGAAGAAAGAGAACTCTGAAGTCAGCAAGCCCATCTGGAGAAAAATAACTATAGTTGGTAAAGTGGGGAAGGGGTCATTCTCGGAGAGCCCCATTTGTGAATTCATTTTGGACTGTCCAATGGAAAGATCCTCAGAGCAAAACAAATGTCGTGAATGGAGCCCATCCTCACCGCAATCCTTTCCCCTCCAGCCGCCTCCATCCTCCCGCGACACCACAGATCCCTTTTCTGGCTCTCCTGTCCCGGGGTACTTGGGAGCAAAGGAACCCCCCACCCCCGCTCAAACCGAGGAGGAGAATGTTAGAATTTTGAAACCTATTGGAACCTACGTACTTGAGGATGCGACCAGAGAAAACCAATGATTTGCTAAGGTGCCCAGCAGCGCCCCTTCCATCACCCAGGCTCCGGACCCGGGTCCAGGGCTCCGGGACCCCTCC
>PVJS01058501.1:0-11723 GCA_004027185.1 Glis glis
CACGAAGTTGCGGGGGGCCTCACTAAGGAGAGAGAGAGAGAGAGAGAGAGAGACAGGGAAAGAGAGAGCGAGAGCTGAGGCTGGCCGCGAACCCGGATCCTCTGGTCTCCGCCACCCAAAGTACTGGGATTACAAGCGTGCGCCACCACGCCCGGCCCTGATTTTATTTCTTATTTGGAAACAGGGTCTCACTAGGTTGCTGAGAGCCTCGCTAAGTAGCTGAGGCCAGCTTTGAACCTGCGATCCTCCCATCTCAGCTTCCCAAGTACTGGGATTACAAGTGCCACCACACCGGATCAATAATAGATTTTATTTAACCTACAATAATAGATTTTATTTAACCTACAACAACAGATTTTATTTAACCTAATAAATCCAAAATATTATTTCGGCATGTTATGACATACAAAATTGTTTTGAGAACCTACATTCTAGCTTTTATACTAAATCTCCAAAAGAGGTGTAGGAACTGGACTTCTTATCTGGAATAAGAGCCCTCCACGTAGAGCACACAGGAGCAGAGGCCCCGGTGTGGGACACTAACTCATGGAAGGGTCACATCAGGCAGGAAGTCACAGTGGGGACTGCAGAAGGGAGAAGAGTGGACGGGCTGAGTCAGGCAGCACCTTCTGGGGCAGAAGAAAGATTGGCTCTCCGGGCGTGGTGGCGCATGCTTGTAATCCCAGTACTTGGGAGGCTGAGACAGGAGGATCGCACGTTCGAGGACAGCCTCAGCAAGTAATGGGACTCTCATCCACCCAGCAAGACTCAAACTAAAAATAAAATAGGAGGCCGAGCGTGGTGGCGCACACTTGTAATCCCAGGACTTGGGAGGCAGAGACCGGAGGATCGGGGTTCGCGGCCAGCCTCAGCTACTTAGTGAGGCCCTCTGCAACTTTGTGAGACCCGGTTTCAAAAAATAAAGGATAAAAAATAGGGCCGGGGGTGTAGCTCAGAGGTAGAATGCCCCTGGGTTCAATCCCCGGTACTGAAAAAAAAAAATAGGGATGGGGATGTAGCTTGAAGGTAGAATGTCCCTGGGTTCAATCTCCAGTACCAAAAAAAAAATAATAATAAGGAAAAGAAATATAATCCCCACTGTGAGCTATTAAGGGGATGGAAGTTTAATTCGCGGCCAGTCTCAGCCACTTAGTGAGGCCCTCGGCAACTTAGTGAGACCCTGTTTCAAAAAAAATTAAAACAGCTCAGGCTGTTCAATCCCCAGTACCACACACCCGCACACACAAAAAAAAGGCAGAGCCTCTAAACCAGGCGTGGTGGTGCATGCTTGTAATCCTAGTACTTAGGAGGCTGAGACAGGAGGATTGCACATTCAAGGACAACCTCAGCAAATAGTGACACTTTCATCAACCTAGCAAGACCCTGTTTCAAAATAAAAATAAAATAGGACTGGGGCTGTAGCTTGAAGGTAGAATGCTCCTGAGTTCAATCCCTAGTGCCACAAAAAAATAAAATAAAGCTGGGCGTGGTGGCGCACATTTGTAATCCCAGTATTTGGGAGGCTGAGACAAGAGGATCTGGGTTCGTGGCTAGCCTTAGCTACTTAGTGAGGTCCTCTGCAACTTAGTGAGACCCTGTTTCAAAATTAAAGAATAAAAAATAGGGCTGGGGGTGTATCTCAGAGGTAGAATGCCCCTCGGTTCAATCCCTAGTACCGCAAAAAAATAAATAAATAAATAAAATAAAATAAAGTAAAAAATAGCTGGGGGTGGAGCTTGGAGGTAAAATGATTCTGGGTTCAGTCCCCAGAAACAACACCAGCAACAAAAAGTGCTGCTGTTAAAACCATAGGACACTCAACCAGTTCATAAGGATGAGCATTCGTGAACTGTCCAGGCCTACACCGGGTGGGTGATTCAATGTCTGCATAGATTTTCACTACTCTTGGCTACTCTACAATTAGGTCTCCACCACAGATCAATGACATCACACACACACACACACACACACACACGAGGGTGCCAGGTTTGGGGGAACCAAACCGTCCTCTGCCGAGTGTGGGAAAGTGTGACCCGGTGACGCACAGAGGGAGCAGCGTTGAGAAAGTCGGGGACAGGCGCGTGTCGCAAGCCTGCTGCGTCTGTGCTTGCAGATGTGCGCAGTGGAGCAACTGGGAGCTGGCAAATTAGAGCTGGCATCCTTCCCCTGCTCTGTCCCCCTCGTACTGCTTCTTTCTCCCAGTGGAAAACATCCTAAAAATAGAGCTGAATCAAGCCAAAAAAAAAAGGCAGGTTTTGGAAAGCAAGGCCAACTAAATATTAAAAATGTACCCCAACTGGGCTGTATCGATGCACAGTGTTCAAATGACAGAAGGGACCCTCTGTGATCGCCAGGGGTAAGAGGGACTCTGTGACTGCTTTTAAGGAGCATGTCAACAAACTCATATACCTCCAGAGAAAGGCAACCAGGATGCTCCAGCCTTTCAGAAACCATCATCCCGTCCTGAGAAATGACTAAAGAACCAAAGAAGAGAGGCCGACTGAGCAAGGCCCTGTCTTAAAATAAAAAATATAAAGGGCTGGGGATAAAGCTCAGTAGTAGAGCATTCCTGGATTCAACCACTAGAATCACAAATAAACTAGTTAATAATAAATAAAGATAGGAGGCACGGAAATGCTGATGATGAAATATGAGTTAATGAAAGGATAATGAGGATATGTCAAAAAAAGACATAAAAAGCCGGGCATGGTGGTGCACGCTTGTAATCCCAGTAGTTGGGAGGCTAAGACTGGAGGATCTGGGTTTGCAGCCAGCCTCAGCTACTTAGTGAGGCCCTCCGCAACTTAGTGAGACCCTGTTTCAAAATAAAGAATAAAAAATAGGGCTGGGGGTGTAGCTTGGAGGTAGAATGCCCCTGGGTTCCATCCCCAGTACCGGAAAAAAAAAAAAGACATAAGACAGTCAGGCACGGTGGTGCACACCTGTAATCCCAGTACTTGGGGGGTTGAAACAGGAGAATCATAGGTTCAGGGACAGCCTCAGCAACATAGCGAGACTCTCAGTAATCTAGCAAGACCCTGTATCAAAATAAAAAAAAGGGCTGGGAATATAGCTCAGAGGTAGAATGCCCCTGGGTTCAATTCCCAGTACCACACACACACAAACAACAAAAAAGGACACAAAATCCTACTTTAAAGGGGTCCCACTAGCCAGGCTTGGTGGCGCACGCTTGTAATCCCAGTACTTGGGAGGCTGAGACTGGAGGATCTGGGTTCGCGGCCAGCCTCAGCTACTTAGTGAGGCCCTCCGCAACTTAGTGAGACCCTGTTTCAAAATAAAGAATAAAAAATAAGGCTGGGGGTGTAGCTCAGAGGTAGAATGCTCCTGAGTTCAATCCCCAGTACCAAAAAAATAAAAAAATAAAAAATAAAGGGGTCCTACTGGCCAAATCTGATACAATATGAGAAGAAAATAAACAATGATAATAATAAGTTATAAGCCAGAGAAAAATAAGAACCCATTAATTCATTCAAATGTAAACAAAATGAATGAATGAATGAATGAGTGAACATAGGCAATGGGAAAACTTCTTCCTTAAAGTAGAATGCCAGCTGGGCGTGGTGGCGCACGCTTGTGATCCTAGTACTTGGTAGTACTTGGGAGGCAGAGACCGGAGGATCCAGGTTCTCGGCCAGCCTCAGCTACTTAGTGAGGCCCTCCGCAACTTAGTGAGACCCTGTTTCAAAATAAAGTATAAAAAATAGGGCTGGGGGTGTAACTTGGAGGTAAAACGCCCCTGGGTTCCATCCCCGGTACCGCAAAAAAAAAAAAAAAGTAGAACGCCAACAAATAAAGGCAGAAGAAATGATAGAATCTGTGACATCACCATTTGCAGTCACCATAGGAATCATTTTTTCTCACAAGGATCATCCAATGGGTGGAAGTTTGATAAAAAAAAAACACAAAATATTTACAGAGTCTCAATATATCTCCCCACAAAATACTTATTAATCACAAAGGAGAAAACAGTGACTTGACAACAGAGATACCTGGCAGATACGATCTACAGTCAGAGATCAAAGTGAGCCTCACAAGTCTGAGGAGAGCATGTTCATTCCTTCCTTGTATTCCTGCCAAATACGCAGCGCCTGAATCGAATCATGAAGAAGCCACAGCAGATCCAAACTGAGGGAGATTCTAAAAAGTAGTGGCCTGAATTCAAAGAGATATTTGCACACCGTTATGATGTGGATGGAGAATGTCCCACAGACCTGGGGTAGTGGACAAGGCGGCATTGTTGGGGGCTGGACATGGCTGCTGGGGAGGGGTCCCCGGGGGCGTGGCCAGGGGCAGTGTTTCCTGGACAGGGCAGCAGCTCCCAGCTCTTCTGTCTCCCCTGCACCATATGCTGACAACTAGCTCTCGTTGTCTCGGCACCCCACCATTATGTCCTGAGGACCTGCAGCCCCGGCTCCTGCTTGGAAGCCAGCGTCACATAGATTAAAAATCTCCAGAACCAGGAAAAAATACATCCCTCTTTCCTCTAAATTGTGGTCATCAGGTATTTGGGGTCACGGAGGTGACAATACTGATTGAAACACGTGCTCATGGTCACGGTAGCATTATTCACAACAGCAAAGTGAAACAGTGGAAGCATTCTGATGTCCACTGAGAGACGAATGGACAAATAAAATACGGCATGTATAGACAATGGAATATTATGCAACCGCAAAAAGGATGGAAACTCTGACACATGCTACAACATAAATGAGCCTCCAAAACATTTAGTCAAGTGAAATACGCCCCAGTCACAAAAATGATAAATACCGTATGATTCTCCTCATACAAGCTACTTAGAGTCCTCAGGTTCATAGAGACAGAAAGTAGAATGGGAGTGGCCAGGGTCAGGGGGAGGAGAAAATGAGGAGTTGTTTAATGGGAAACGAGTTTTAGTTTTGCAAGAAGAAGAAAAAGTTCCGGAGATCTGTTACACAATAATGTGAATATACTTAGCCCTACTGAACTGTGCACTTAAAAAAAGGGTTAAGATGGTAAATGGTGTGTTACAAGTTTTTACCACAATTTAATTTTTTTCTAACAAAACCTAATGTTTATATTCTTCAAAAATACCAAGGCTATGAGAAGGAAGAGGAAGAACAATTCCTAATAAAGGGGACAGAAGTGACATGACAACTCACCGACACTTGTGAGGCTGGATAAACCCCGAGTCAGTCAAAATGCCGTTCTGTCTTTTTCTTTTTTTTTTCTTTTTTTTTCTTTTTTTTTTCTTTTTTTTTTTCTTTTTTTTTTTGCGGTACCGGGGATTGAACGCAGGGGCGTTCTACCTTCGTGCTACACCCCCGGCCCTATTTTTTATACTTTATTTTGAAACCGGGTCTCACGAAGTTGCGGAGGGCCTAAGTAGCTGAGGCTGGCCGCAAACCCGGATCCTCCTGTCTCTGTCTCCCAAGTACTGGGATTACAAGCGTGCGCCACCACGCCCGGCTTGTCTTTTTCTATAAATAAAAGCACCAGTGGGGAAATTGTTGAGACTTAAATAAGGTCTGCATGTTCGATACTATTACTGTATCAAGACTGCTTTCCTGGTACCGATCATTATGCTGTTCTCGTTTTGAAGAAATATACTCTGAAGTATGTAGGGGCAGAGGGACATCATGTCTGCATCTAGCCCTCAAACAATTCCAAAGAAAAACATGTATTTCTCTCTCCCTCCCTCTCTTTCACTCTCAATCTCTCTCCCCCATCTACATATAATATATATCCTCTCTCCCTCTTTCTCTCTCATAGAACAGATACATCCTGTCTCCCTCTTTCTCTCATATAATATATAATAATATATAATATATCCTGTCTCCCTCTTTCTATCTCACTTAATATATATAATATATAACATATATATCCTCTCTCCCTCTTTCTCTAAGACAGAGATATATAGGTAGGTGGATGGATGGATAATAGGAAGGAAGGAAGGAAGGGGGCCAGGCGTGGTGGCGCACGCTTGTACTCCCAGTACTTTGGGAGGCGGAGACCAGAGGATCCAGGTTCGCGGCCAGCCTCAGCGCGCTCGCTCTCTGTCTCTCTCTCTCTCTCTGTCTCTCTCTCTCTCTCTCTCTCTCTCTACCTAGTGAGGCCCTCTGCAACTTCGTGAGACCCGGTTTCAAAATAAAGTATAAAAAAATAGGGCTGGGGGTGTAGCGCTGAGGTAGAACGCCCCTGGGTTCAATCCCCAGTACCGAAAAAAAAAAAAAGGAAGGAAGGAAGGAAGGGAGGGAGGAAAAGAGGGAAGGAGAGAGAATGATAACACAAATAGAGTAAAATGTTAACATTTGCAGAATCTGGGTAAAGGCTACCGGGAATGCTTTGCACTATTTTTGCAACTTTTTAGTATGTCTGAAATTATTGCAAAATGAAAAGCTAAAACTCAAAAATGTTAAAGTTCATGTGGCTCATAACAGGGTAATAATTCTCCACATTCACCTCAAAAGGCTCTTCCTCCAATTTAGAAATTGCATACATTTGACCAAATTTCTTATTTTGAATGAACTATGCCTCGAAACATCTCTGAGCAATCAAAAACCAAGGTCGAAAGATAATGACAAGTACAGCGTGGGGGGAGGGCACTGGGGATGGAACCCAGGGGCCTTCTACTTCCCAGCTACATCCCCAGCCCTCTTTCTTTCTTTCTTTCTTTCTTTCTTTCTTTCTTTCTTTCTTTCTTTCTCTTTCCTTCCTTCCTTCCTTCCTTCCTTCCTTCCTTCCTTCCTTCCTTTCTTTTTGGTACTGGGGTTTGAACCCAGGGGCATTCTACCTCCAAGCTCCACCCCCAGCCCTATTTTTTATTCTTTATTTTGAAACAGGGTCTCACTAAGTTGCAGAGGGCCTCACTAAGTACCTGAGGCTAACCGTGAACCTGGATCTTCCTGTCTCGGCCTCCCAAGTACTGGGATTACAAGCATGCGCCACCACGCCCGGCTTCTATTTTTTTTGTTTTGAAACAGGGTCCCTCTACTGCCTTCCTCACCACCACGGTGACCGCCATTGTCAAAACTTGCTTTCAGAAAAGAGTCTAATCAGCCAGTATTGTAATTCCAGTACTTGGGAGTCTAAGACAGGAGGATGGCAGGTTGGAGGCCAGCCTCAGGAATTTAGTGAGACCCTGTTTCAAAATAAAAAATAAAAAAGCACTGGGGGTGAAGCTTGGAAGTAGAATGCTCCTGGGTTCTATCCCCAGTACCAAGGAAGAGAAGGAATAGGAGGAGGAGGAGGAGGAGGAGGAGGAGGAGGAGGAGGAGGAGAGGAAGAAGAAAGAGGAGGATAAGAAATGAATGAAGAGAGGGAGGGAGAGAAATGAAAAGGGTCCAATCCCCATTCACATTACATTATCAATGAATGAATGAATGATGAACAACTTAGGGTCATAACATAACATAACATAGTGAGTTTATAAGCTCATAAGGCTGAGCTTCCTGCAGCAACAGCCCATGCGGAGGCCTTGGGAGTAGATCACTGGAGAAGCCAGGGATTTTTTTCTATCATCCTCCCCAACAATGAAAGGATTAAAAAAGAAGGCTTGGGAAGAACTCCAAGGCCTGTGGGCAGGTAGCCCTGTGTCTCCAGGTCACCAGGAAGCCCTTTGGCTGCACTCCGGTCACCTGAGCACTTCTTCCTAAAGAGTCCCCCCATGGAAAACAAGAACTTGGCCTCCGGGCTACAGAGGTCACAGTTTTGTGTCTGGATTTTAGTAAGTTGAGATCCAGGCTGATGTGCTGAATGATCTTGGGAGAGAAAAAGAGTGAACACACAAGCTGATTACTGAACCTGAGCAGGACTGAGATGGATGGTTTCCAACACCAGAAGCATGTAAAAATCATCAGGGGAACTTTTTTTTTTGGGGGGGTACCGGGGATTGAACCCAGGGGCGTTCTACCTCCGCGGACACCCCCAGCCCTGTTTTTTTATACTTTATTTTGAAACCGGGTCTCATGAAGTTGCGGAGGGCCTCACTAGGTAGAGAGAGAGAGAGACTGGGAGAGAGAGAGAGAGAGCTGAGGCTGGCCGCGAACCCGGATTCTCCGGTCTCCACCTCCCAAAGTACTGGGATTACAAGCCACCACGCCCGCCCGGCCCCGGGGAACTTTTTTAAACTACCCATGTGCAAGGTCCACCATGAACCAATTACAGTAGCATCCCCTGGATGGGGCTCAGGCTTTGCAACTTTTTAAAACTTTTTCACATTTTTGTGGTACTAGGGATCGAATTTAGGAGTGCTCTACCACTGAGCTACATCTGTAGCCCTTTTAATTTTTTAGATTTTGACACAGGGTCTTGTTAAGTCTCCCAGGCTGGCCTCAAGCTCACAATCCTGCCTCAGCCTCCCAACTAGCTGGGATTACAGATGTGTGCCACTGCACCTGGCTAGACTTTGCAATTTTTCAAAAGCATCTGATTCAAAAGTCTAGCCATGTATGGGGGGGGGTGCATGCTTGTAATCCCAATATTTGGGAGACTGAGACAGGAAGATTGCAGATTTGAGGCCAGCCTCCGCAACTTAGCAAGGCCCTCAGCAACTTAGTGAGACCCTGTTTCAATATAAAAAATGAAAAGGGCTGGGGGTAGGTAGCTTGGAAGTAGAATGCCCCTGGGTTCAATCCCCAGTACCAAGAAAAGAAAAACAAGTCTAGCCATGTGAAGACTGCAGTTTTTATCATTTCAGCCAGGATGCCAACTCTGGGCTGGGCAATGGCACCCGAATGCAAGAATTTTATTCCTTGTTGAGGAATTAAGAGCCAGATGCAGCCAGGCCTGGTGGCGCATGCTTGTAATCCCAGTACTGGAGAGGGTGAGACAGGAGGATCGCAGGTTCGAGGCCAGCCTCAGCTACTTAGTGAGGCCCTCTGCAACTTAGTGAGGCCCTGTTTCAAAATTAAAGAATAAAAAATAGGGCTGGGGGTGTAGCTCGGAGGTAGAATGCCCCTGGGTTCAATCCCCAGTACTGCATTTAAAAAAAAAAAGAAAAAAGAGCCAGATGTGCTGAGAGCAAATAGTAAACAAACCCGTAGTGGAATTTGCAGGTGTTCTGGAGAGATCTGTGCACAAAAACAGTGGAGAAGCCCTTGAAGCTGCTGCGGGGGCAGAGCCCGTACCGCATCCCCACTGGTCTGCTTTTCCACGAGAAGCCATTTAGCAGCTTTTTTGAAAGGCTTTTTTGTTCGCTTGGTTTTTGAGAGCTAAAACCCGGGCTGACCTTCTCAAAGAAGGCTGGATACATTTGTCAGATACTAAACGCCCAGGGAGTTTCCAGAGAAATTTCCCTGCTGCTAGCTCCATTGGAAGTCCCCAGGAAGAAAGGCAGGTGAGCAGGGTAGCCATGGGGCTGGGCGAGTGTGCCTGGGTGTGCATGCGAGTATGCGCCGGGCTCTGCAATGCCAGCTCCTTCTGAACCTAAGGCCACAGGTGCAGGCCTCGAGGACCCATGGCTGCTGTGCCCACCGGGCTAGGAGGCAAGTGGGACCCTGGGGAGTTGGGAAAGGCCTGGGTCTGGCACAGACACCGCTGTCGGCCCCGCCCTGGACACCTCCCAGGACTGGCCAAACTTCACCCACATTTGGGCATCGTCCAGCTGAGTCAGGTGGTCCTGGCTGCCGCCTCCACTGACTCCCCTGCCCCAAGCCAAGGCTCGGACACTCGTCCTGGGAGGCACAGGATAGGGGGTGCCAGGCAGGGGCTGTCCTGCATCACACGACCAAGGCCGCATTTCTAGCCCACCGGGTCAACGCTTGCTACTCTGCCAGTCGGTCGCTTTGTACTTGGGAGGGAAACAGAGCGATGGCATAGAGATAGGGTCCATGAGGGCCAGGGAGGCTCCTGCTTCTCCCTGACGAGGATGCTCTAGGATGGAGCGGCTTCTGACACTTGGAAGGACCCCTCAGCGCCACCAGCAGAGCCCTGTGGAGGAGGGACAACGAAGCCACCAAGGCCCCAGAGGCCCTGAACTGAACCAATGGCGCCCACGTGGGAAATAAAGAGGAAGCGCTTCCTTCCAGGTTATCCGGGTCTCGCGCAGGCTTGGGCTCTTGCCCAAGTCAGCAGGGCCCCTGTGGTCCCGGGTCAGCAGTTCTGGCTCCACAGAAGCAGAGACAAGCCCAACAACCTCAGGCCCTGGTTTGCCGCGGCAGCTCTGGCCAATAGGCCCAGGAGGCTGGCGGGGCTGTGGAGCCCTCACCCTGCAGAACCTGCGCTGCACACCGGGGTCCTCTGCCTGCCTGGTGTGATGCGGCCCGGCAGGTGCACAGAGCATTGTGGGCTTGTTTATTGTTTACTGAAGATGGCTTTTCTAGGAACTCTACTCTGGATTAAGAAATTAAGTTAAGCAGCCAGAGAGGGAAAGGTCAGGGGAGTCTCAGTTTCGTCTGGTAAACAGGCCTGGGTCAGTGAAATGGCTGGCACGGCTGTGTGAGGAGACAGGAATGAATCACACCTCCAACAACCTGACTCTGCCCATGAGGAACTGAGGAGCAGGAGGACTGTGGGAGAAGTGCGGCTTTGCAGGCTCGGCAAGTCGAGGTTGAATGTTTGCTCTCATGTGCGGAAGCTGGAGAGAAAAAGTTTAAGGGCAGGCTGGGCAATTTAGTGAGACCCTGCCTCAAAAAAAAAAATTTAAAAAAGGGCTTGGTATGTATGTAGCTCAGTGGCAGAAGACTTCATGCATGAGGCCCTGGGTTTGTTCTCCAGCACAGAGGAAGGAAGGAAGGAAGGAAAGGAGGGGAGGGGAGGGGAGGGGAGAAGGAGGAGGAGAAGAGGGAGGGTGGGAGGGAGGAGCAATATTAATAGCAAAGTGAATTTCAAAACAAAGACTACATGCCGGGTTAAAGAGAGACAGTTCATGATAAATGGCTCAATCCATCAAGAAGGCGTAACAATTAACAAAGCATAAGTAATTGGAATTATCTTCATTCAGATTTGCTAGAATTTCTATTTTGGTTTTATGGAGTTGTTCCTGCTGTTTGCATACTGACTCTCCTCCCCAGTCTTTACCAAGCTCACAGGGTACAGCCTGGACACTCCTCTGAGGTAACCTTCTCAGACCCCTTCTTTGGGTAATGGAACTCAGTTCTGAGATTCCTGTAGCATAGGGACCTCACCCCACCAGAGTACTCCGGAGTCTGGTAAATTCATGTTTACTAGTCTGTCTCCCTCCACAGACCATGAGCTGCTTAAGGCCAAGGTCTATGTCACTGCCATCTCTGAATTCTTAGATAGTACTGGACACATTGTACTTACTTGACAAACGAAAATTTAAATCCCAAAGCTCAAGTCTACTAACTCTGACTCCCAGAATAGAGGCAGTTTTTTTATTAAAATAAAAGGAACAATGAGAAGGAAGTCAGAAGAATTTAGGGCCAGGGGGGCGTGGTGGCGCACGCTTGTAATCCCAGTACTTTGGGAGGCAGAGACCGGAGGATCCGGGTTCGCAGCCAGCCTCAGCTCGCTCGCTCTCTCTCTCTCTCTCTCTCTTTACCTAGTGAGGCCCTCCGCAACTTCATGAGACCTGGTTTCAAAATAAAGTATAAAAAAATAGGGCCGGGGGTGTGGCGTGGAGGTAGAATACCCCTGGGTTCAATCCCCAGTACCGCAAAAAAAAAAAAAAAGAAGAATTTATACCGCCGGGCGTGGTGGTGCACGCTTGTAATCCCAGTACTTTGGGAGGCGGAGACCGGAGGATCCGGGTTCACGGCCAGCCT
>PVJS01058502.1:0-11730 GCA_004027185.1 Glis glis
ACTCCCAGCCCCATTTCATTTTTTATTTTGAAACAGGGTCTTGCTAAGTTGCTGAGGCTGGCCTGGAACTACTATACTCCTGTCTCAGTCTCCCAAGCACTGGGATGACAGGTGCGTGCCACCACTCAGGGCTAATTCTAGCACTTTCTTATGGAAAAGCACCAGGGTTCCCTACAGGTGCATTCCTCCTTGCTGTTATGAGTTTAATTTAAATGACCCTGTAAAGATGTATCCCCCCCCCTTAACAGATAAAGACAAGCTTAACAACATGGAGGTTCACAGAGATTTAAAATTTTGCCCAAGGCCACCACCACCAGGAAGAGCCAGCGCCCACATTCCAAGTCAGGGCCAGCTCTCTGGCAGGAGCACTTTCCTGTACCCTCTGCCGGCACCCCTTATCTCGTCCCCTCTACATTTCTTAGGCGGGCACCTGCCCAGAGGCCCAGGATGCTACAGGGAGCTGCAGACCAAACTTATTCCTTTTGCAATAGATCCGAGTGCTTCGGTGAAACGCGTCTTTCCGACCTTAAAATGCTTTGCGATTGCAGGACAGTTGCGCGGGGCCCCGGCGCGCGCGGCCAGACACCCAGATCCACCGCGCCTCCGGGGGCGGGCGCACGAGAGCGACGCCGCGGCGGACCAATCCCCGCGGGGCGCCGGCCGCGGCGGACCAATCCCCGCGAGGCGCCGGCCGCGGCGGACCAATCGTGGGAGAGTGGGGCCCGACGGTGACAGCGCAGGCTGCGGCGGGGCTGGCAGGCGGCGATGCTCGGCGGGCCGCGGCTGAGTCACGGCCGACCGCGGGCCGAGCCGGTCGCCCGCCGACCCGCAGCGATCGCCGGGGAAGCATCCGCCGCCGGCGCCTGCGGAGCTGGCTGAGCCCAAGCCCCGGGGTCGCAGAGGAGCCGCGCCGCGAGCGTCGCAAGTGCCATTCTGGACGCAGGAAGTATGCTTGTCTCGATTGGCTTTAACATAGGATTTGAGTTTCCCCGGCAGGGCAGGCGTATTTGGTGGAATTCAACAGGAAATTCCCCTCCCCGGCCCTGTAGCCCCTATTGGCGGTCAGTGTCCCCGCGCCCCCCTGCCCCAGCTCCGGGGATGCCTGCACCCCCAAGACGCATCCGAGGAACTGTCCCCCTACCGGGGCGAACCTGCCCGCCTGGCGGGAAGACTCAATGTGGGGTGAAGTTTTTAAAAATCCCCCTCCGATTGGGAGCAGCTTTGTAGAAGGCTCCCTCTCTCCCTCCCTCCCTCGCAGTTAACAAGCAGCAACATAATAATAAGTTGCGTAACTACTGTGTCCCAAGGAGAACTACATTGTTTACCTTATGAAACCCAGCTAGAATACAATGTAGGAACTGTAGTGTCGCCGTTGGCTGACGAGGTGGGTGAGAACTTGGTAAGGGTATTGCCAAGAATCAAAGGCAGTTTGAGTCCTAATTTGCCCTGCTCTTACAAATGGAAGGTGTGACAGCCCCAGATCTCTGAGTCCTGCGAAGTGAGGTCAAAGTGAATCTTCGCTGCTTTTCTGTTTTGTAATTCACTTATGTCTACATCCCTATCTTTGCAAATCTAGCCTCTGGGATAAGAATGCCATGGGTTACCCTCTCTCTGGTTTCTGTTTCTGTTTCTATAGAATTCAGCTACCTACCCAAGCAATATGAAGGTTTTATTTGTTGAACCCGCCATTCTCCTTAGCGCATTTGCTACATCTTTGATCTCTCCACTGACCACACAGTACCTGTATAGGAGAATATGGGAAGAAACAAGCAACTACAGCTTTGCACCTGATAGCAATATTTCTGAGTGTGAAAAAAACAAAAGCAACCCGATATATGCAGTCCAGGAGGTAAGAAATGAAAATGTCCCTAACATGTAATCCAAAGGGAAGGTGAAATGGGTTTTCCATGAACGAGGACACTGCATTCATCGGCCATTGGCCTCTCGAGAGTGACCGCCAAACTCCCCGATCCCAAACCAAACGACCTTTCCTCAGTTTTCATCTCATTTGAAGCTTCCTGACATCTTTAATCTGCCTCTTTTTTTTTTTTCTTTTACACAGGGTCTCTGACTCGCCATGCTCCTGCCTCAGCCTTCGGAGTAGCTGGGATGGCTGTGTCGGGCAATCTGTCCCTTCTTAAAATCCTCTTCTTGCCAGTTAAGGTGGCACACGCCTGCAATCCCAGCTATTCAGGAGGCTGAGGCAGGAGGATTGAAAGCTCAAGGCCAGCCCAAGCAACTTAGAAAGACCCCGTCTCACAATTCAAAATAAAAAGGGCTGGTGACATAACTCCGTGGTAGAGCATCCCTAGGTTCAATCCACAGTGTGTGGAGGGAGAACCTTGTGTGGCACTTGCTCATCTCAGCACAGTCTCATGACCCCTACGCTTATCCCCTTCCTTTGTCCAAAAAAAAGTCTGAACATTGGGCCAAATCCTGCTGGAATGAGCTACTTGATAGATAGGAGTGGGTGAAATGGGGCATGTCTGACTCTCCCTGGCCCCTATCCTCCCAGCTCCCTTCCACCGTACCTGCATGTCCCAGCTCTCAGGGGCTCCAGAAAGTGGCCCATCCCTGAAGACTGGCCAGTGTCTGTCACGGGGTGGAGGCGAGGCAGCATTTGCCACTTGTCATTGGTGGTGTCAGGAAACCATCCTTGCCTCCCACATGCTGCCCTGTGTGGGACCTGTGGAGCGGGGAGGACTTGCTTTTGCTCCCGGACACTGAACGTGCTTAGCTGGATATTCTGGGGCCTTTCCTCCTCCCTTTTATTTTCTGTTTGTTTATAACAGGAGGTACTTCACCATTCTCTTGGTCCCTGAGGCAGTTTTGATGAAAGTCTACTGACATCCAAATGTAAGGGAGAGCCAGGCATGGTGGTGCACACCTATAATCCCAGTACTTGGGAGGCTGAAACAGGTGGATCACAGGTTCGAGGCCAGTCTCAGCAACTTAGAGAGACCCTCAGCAACCTAGTGAGACCCTGCTTCAAAATAAAAAATAAAAGAGGGCTGGGGGTGTAGCTCAAAGGTAGAATGCTTGCTAGGTTCAATCCCCAGTACCACCACCACCAAAAAAAAAAAAAAAAAAAAAAAAAAAAAAAAGCCAGGGCAGTACCATCCAAATTTGGCAATGTTTTTCCCTACAGTGCCTCAAAAACCAACCTTCCTTAGAAACTCGGAGCTCTTCCCCTTGCAGGTATCTGGGGATGATGTGGTTGGCACTGCTTTCCAGGTCACAGAGAAACAGTTTAAGAAAATCCAGCCACCTCTCCCGCTCTAACAGTCTCCCTGTGATGGGAGGTGAGTCTGAGGTCAGGAAGTGACCCAGGGCCCTGGAGGGGAGGCTCTGGTGTCCCAAGGTGTTCCCCGAAGCTGGCTAGGGTCTGGCCCAGCTCTTGGGCATAGCCTGGGACCTTAATCATTTCCCTGGCAGAAGTTTTCTTGGAACTGCTGTATTGTGGGCAGCCAGCAGACAGCCAAGTTCTGCAAAGTAAGGCCATAAACAGAGATGGGCCAAGAGGTTCATTTCCCTGTGAGGATGTCTCATTATTGTCCTTCCTAGGAGCAAGAAGGTGCCATAGGCTGGTCAGTTCTGTGTTTGGTTCTGTGCTTCCCTTCACCTGGCCCCTGGGAGCAGATCCCCAGGTTCCCAAGAGCGGGACCTGGGGTAGAGCACCCAGGGGAGGCAGGCCGTGGTCCAGCCCCTAAGCGGTCTCTGCGAGGGAGTGGGTGATGGGTGCGGGTGGCCGCACCTCTGGCCTGGCCCAGCTCTGGCCTCATGGAGAAGATTGGCCACTTTGGAGCTGATCATTGTTGTATGAATCATTTTTAATTGATTCTATTCAAGAGAATCTGCCACTGTGGACCCCTCCTCTTGAAGTTGGGGCTCTTCTGCCTCTGCTAGTTTTCCTCAGAATGGGGAACTAGAAACCCTCCCACCCACACTCTGCCACTTCTACCGTGACAAGGACAGAGCGTGGGGCCAACTTGCCACTTACATAGGAACATGTCTGGGAAGGATCCTCTGCCCTCTGCAGCACTGCCTTCTGCCCCTCCTCGGGATCCTGTCCTGCTCTGCTCCTCAGAGAACACTCTTCCCTCCACATCCAAGAGCAAGTGTGTCCTGTGTCCTGAGACTCTGTCTCCAACACCTCTTGGGTGGGCTCTAGCCACTCGCCTTCCAAAAGCATTTTAGGGATTTGTGGACTGTTCTTGAAACCTTAAAAAGAAGAGATGTCCTGACACAGGGTGAGTCCCTAATAAAATCAGCAAATCAATGATTTATTTTTTCAGCTCAAATTTTTCCCTTTCGGTCCTTCCCCAAAAGATCAATTGTGTAAGGACTCCTTACTACTATACCATATTTATTTATCCTTCCTATAAACCACATACACACACACACACACACACACACACACACACACACACACACATATAGAAAAACCTTGATATTGATTTAACCTATTTTTCAAATACTGAGGTTTTCTGAGCCCTGTGACTAGAAGATACACCTACATACTTCTCTTCAACAACAAGGTTAATCTCAAAAGGACCCTTAAAGTGGCAAGGCTGTGGCAGGGAGACTCTTGGCTAAGGAGAGACGAAGTAGAGAATCCTAAGCAAGTTTGTTTGCTTTTGTGAAGGGAGAAATGTTTAACCCCCTTACCATTCCTTCCTTCCCTTGCTAACTGATTCATTTTGATGGAATGAATTGGCAATTAGTCTTTTCTTTTTGGACAGCTCTTAAGGTAGGGACTCTGCCCGACAAAGCCGTGCACATCTGTAATCCCAGTTCTTGGGAGACGGAGGCAGGCTCAAGACCAGCCTCAGCAACTTAGCAAAACCCTCAGCAATTTAGTGAGACCTGTTTCAAAATAAAAATAGGGGTGTAGCTTGGAAGTAGAATACCCCTGAGTTTGATCCCCAGTACTGAAAAAAAAAAAGGGGGGACAGGAGAAACTCAACAGATCACAAAGTCGTTCTCATGAATTTGCTTATAAGCCTTTTTTTTTTTTTTTTTGCGGTACCGGGGATTGAACGCAGGGGCGTTCTAGCTCTGCGCTATGCCCCCGGCCCTATTTTTTATACTTTTATTTTGAAACTGGGTCTCACGAAGTTGTGGAGGGCCTCACTAAGGAGAGAGAGAGACAGGGAGAGAGGGAGAGAGAGAGGGAGAGAGCTGAGGCTGGCCGCGAACCCGGATCCTCTGGTCTCCGCCTCCCAAACTACTGGGATTACAAGCGTGCGCCACCACGCCCAGCCCGCTTATAAGCCTTTTAATGACTGATACAATCCCTTGTTACCAACATACTTTTACTTAGAAAAAATGAAATGAAATATCTTCTGTTCAATTGGAATTAACTTATATTCTTTACCCTATGAAATTACGACTTCTTTAAAATTGTTTCCCTTAATTTATCCCTGTCTCAGTACACTGTCATTCTGTTCAATCTTGGTTAGAAAATAGCATTTTTAAAACTTCTATCTGCCCATATATGATATATACCTATAATTCTCCAGAATTTAAAAGGACACATCCACATAATTTTTTCTTATGTTTCAACTCTGACTGTCATTGAGTTTGTCCTAGTTAAAATCTGTATTTTAAAACATAGATTACAGAAGAGGAAGTAGTCTGTATGCAAGATTGGGTTAGGAGTGGTAACAGAAATGGGAAGACAGGGCTTGGGAGGAAGAGTAGAAATGAGAGGAGGAATCCCAAACTAGAACATCTGGTTGAGAAGTTGATTAGAAGATAATATTTCTTTATTTATTCAATAAACATTGATTTGATGGCTTCTATATCTGTAGCAGATACAAAGATGTGCCCAAGAATTCTAACCTAGTAAAAATGAAACAGGAAGAAGATATTGACATAATGTGGTCAGCTAGCAAGTTACAGAGGCCCTATTACTTGACTGTTAAATCAATATCTACTAAGTACCAGCCCTGTACCGGGCACTGTCTTTAGAGGTCAGGCTTTGGTGGAGGAGAAAATATTTGATATTTTTGTAGTTCACGAATCCTTTAGGCTGCTTTCTAAATAGTACATGAATAAATCTTTTGTTTTTACTGAGCTTAGTTTCTCGTTATAAAAGTGGCACATTGTCTGTATAGTAAGTACATTTGGGAAATACAGAGAAGTGGCAAGCAGAAAATGTCTTTACATCACCCCAAATTCTTTCCATCAAAAGACTAGTATAGTGACTGTCGCAGCTCCCAGACCGTGTGTGTGTGTGTGTCTGTCTGTCCTCTCTGTTTTCAGGAGTTGAGTTTATTCTTCAGTTCATGGCAGGCAACCATCTTTACTCAGTGCGAGCCTCTTTGGGATTTATCTTCTTTTAAGTTTCTGTTTAGTACGTAAAGGAATACATTTCTCACTAATCTATTTGTGGAGACATGGGTAAACAGGACAACTGAACTGGGTGTAGTGGAGCATGCCCATAATCCCAGTATTTGGAAGGCTAAGGCAGGAGGATTGCAGGTTCAAGGCCAGCCTCAGCAATTTAGCGAGACTCTCAGCACCCTGGCGAAACCCTGTTTCAAAATAAAAAATTAAAAGGGCTGGGGGTGTAGCTCAGAGGTCAAATGCCCCTGGGTTCCATCCCTTGTCAAGCACTGTGTGAAACTGAGCTTCTCTCTCCTTTAGCACAGACCTATCACAGGAAAGGTTCCATTCTTGCTTTATAACAACCACCATGAGCTCTCAGTGCAAAGTGTTCATAAAAGGAAGAAAAATAATAGCATGGCCAATACCAGAGTCCCCTTGGTGTACAGGTCCTTTGTATAAGACAGATATACACCAATACAAACATTTTTCTTTGTACAGGTTCAAGTGCCCACCCCGACTTGAATACTGTCGGTATTCAAGTACCCGACAGGTACCTGAATATCATGACTGAGTATGGATGACTGTGTCACCTTTTGATGCCTACTTTGTGAACATTTAAACTGTCTCAGAACTCCCCAGGGGCCCGAGATTCCCCACCCATTACCTGCTGGAAATGTCAAGAAAAAGATCCACCGTGATATTCTTATGCACAGTGTGTAAACCTCTGCAAAACCCACTGTCTTCTTTTTATTTCTTTGCAGGAAGTTCAGAAAAAAGCATCTCTTTTTAGCCTGCAGATGGAAATGAGTGGGTTGATTCCTGGCCTGGTGTCGACGTTCATGCTCTTGTCTAGTAGTGACCAACATGGACGAAAGCTCCCGATGGTTTTGTCTTCCGCTGGTACATTGGCCACCAGCATTTGGCTCTATTTCCTTTCCTATTTTGCCTTTCCTTTCCAGCTTTTGATCGCATCTGCCTTCCTTAGTGCATTCTGTGGCAACTACACCACATTTTGGGGCGCTTGTTTTGCCTATATAGTCGATCAGTGTAAAGAAGCCAAACAGAAAACCATTCGAATAGCTGTGATTGACTTCTTGGTTGGAGTCATTACTGCACTAACAGGACTGTCGTCTGGCTATTTTATTCGAGAGCTGGGTTTTGTGTGGTCATTTTTAATTGTTGCTATCGTTCTTACTGTTAACTTGATCTATATTCTATTTTTCCTTGGTGATCCAATGAAAGAGTCTTTATCTCGGAACGTTACTATGTCATGTAGTGAAGGCTTGAAAGACCTATTTTACCGAACTTACATGCTTTTTAAAGATGCTTCTGGTAAGCGAAGACTTTTGCTCTGTTTGTTACTTTTTACGATAGTCACTTATTTTATTGTGATTATTGGCGTTTTACCAATTTTAACTCTCTATGAACTGGGTCCCCCACTCTGCTGGAATGAAGTTTTTATAGGTTATGGATCAGCCTTGAGTAGTATCCCTTTTTTGAGTAGTTTCCTAGGGATATGGCTTTTTTCTTATTGCATGGAAGATATTTATATTGCCTTCATTGGAATTTTTACCACCATGGCAGGAATGGCGATGACTGCTTTTGCTAAAACCACACTGATGATGTTTTTAGGTGAGTTACAAATGTAGCCTTGGAACTGTGTACTTGATTTTATATAAAATGAGTGTCTGTTAGGGGAAAACCTTTAACATAAAGTTCCCTTTATATTACTCACTCAATAACTACAATTTTCCAAATTTGCATATTGGCCAAAAATTTGTTTTGGGGAAAATTCTTCATAAAAAAAATCAGTTCTTCAGTATAATTTTCACCAAAGTAAACATCTCATAAAATGCTGCTAAGAAGATGACTTTCCACAAAAATATTTAGGACAGTTTTACAAAGTATACCCAAAAAAATGTATAAGAAAAATTCACATTCCTTGA
Organism: Glis glis; assembly: GCA_004027185.1. NCBI lineage: Eukaryota > Metazoa > Chordata > Mammalia > Rodentia > Gliridae > Glis > Glis glis. Next base: position 8,280 of record PVJS01058502.1, read on the forward strand.
GTATATTCCAGGAAAAAAATTCCCCTTTTTTTTTCAGTGCATTCTATTTGTCTTATTCCTTTTATTTTAAAAATACTGGATGTGTTCCAGCAAATTAATTTCACCATTCAGTAATAGACTGCAACTTAAATAAAAATTACTTTTATAAACTTTCCACAAAATCAGACATCACAAACTTTGCTTCCAAGGAGATGGATGAGTCAAGAAGTACTTGGGGTTTGCTCTGATGGAGCCATCCCCGTCAGTGTCAGGAAGAGTGGCTCCCAGACCCTCTTCAAGAAGAAAATTCTGGAAGGCAGGCTTTGCAAACCGATCTATCGGCAAACCAGTCATTTCATGAATTGACTTGTGATGAATTATTGTTTGGCAAACTGGACCACTCCCTTGACTACGCACCTCAAAACCATTTTTGTAGGGTTTGAGTAAGATCCTGCATTGGAAAGGGTTATGGAACTGTGGGACTTTGGGAAAGTTCCAATTTAGTCTTTTCTACAATGGAAGTGTTAACCCCCTGCTACTTGGCAGAGAAGCAATGTGACCAAACATTTAATTTCCACCTGTGGCACGAGGTGACCTTGGGGAAGGTGCCTCCTCTGAGCCCTCATTTTCTCATTTGTAGAGTGGGCCTGGTAACACCTCATTCACAGGGTTATGGTGAATGTTAGATAGCTGTAGCGCACTGAGCACAATGCCTCTATGCAATAAATGCTAGTTTTCCTCTCTGCTTCCCTAAGAGCTGCCGAGGCCATGTAAGTTAGCATGTGTGAAGACGCTGAAACCCTACAGTGATCTGCACCTTGTACTGTATCACTATTTTATGACAAAATTTAAAATGCTACTGACAAGGATCATAATTTAAGAACAGAGGCCATTTGTGTTCATGAAGTTATTCAGCCACCAGGACGAACCAGCAAGATAAGAAGCCGGTTCCCAGGTACACAAATGTAGAGTAAAGATAAACAAACACTAAGAATGCCAAGTCTGAAGAAGCAAGAACAACAACAAAAACAAAACCAGACAAAATCAACCAGCAGACAAACTCCTTAAATAAGTTCTAATATCATTGGAAAAATAGGCAGCTTAGTCTCAACCAACAAATTATACAGATCTGGACTTTGTTCTTGGTACTGGAATAAGAATCCTAAAGTAACCTTCAGCCCAGCATGGTGGTGCACACCTCTAATCCCAGTACTTGGGAGGCTGAGACAGGAGGATTGCAGGTTCAAGAAGCCTCAGCAACTTAGTGAGACTCTGTTTCAAAAATAAAACTTTAAAAAGGGCTGGGGGTATAGCTTGGAGGTAGAATGCCTCTGGGTTCAATCCCCAGTACCACTAAAATGAAATAACCTTCAACTGATCTGCCCATAGACTATTTTAATTCATCAAGCAGAACTCTATAGTTAATTCGGTCTTTAGACACAATGAGTTAGGAGGCTTGAAGGAAATTCAGTGTGTAGCCAGCGCGTGTCCCTGTACCACTGGCCCTCCGCTCTGCCCTGGCCTTATTTGGTTATTCATCCGCGTTTCTCTCCCAGTCAGGGTGCCATTCCTTTTCACCATCATGCCACTCTCTGTTCTGCGGTCCTTGCTGTCAAAAGTGGTTCGTCCTACTGAACAAGGTGAGCTTAATTTGTTTAAGGAATATAATGAATGTATCAGCTTGAATCTGTGTACATCAATCTTTGAACTTTGGAATATCCAACAACCCCTTTGCTTCCCAGCTCTCCTTTGGAATTAGTGGTGAGCTCTGTTAGGAAGAGACTTACATTCCGGCCTAGGAGCCCCTGAGAAGGTCTGAGAATTCTGCGTGTGTCTGGCATTTCAGGCATTACAGAGGCACGTTGCCCTTAGTAGGAGACAGAACACTTTTTATAATGAATCTTCCATTAACCAGCTTTATAACTTTTTTCCCTTTTTTTTTTTTTTGCAGTTCTGGGGATGGAACCCAGGGGCACTCTACCTCTGAGTTATACCCCCAGTATTTTTTATTTATCTATTTTTAAATTTTGAGACAGGGTCTCCCTAAGTTTCCTAAGTTGTGATCTTCCTGCCTCAGCCTCCCAAGTAGCTGGGATTCTAGGTGTGCACACTGCACCCGGTGCCAGCTTTATGACTTTTACATACAGTTGTCCCTTGATATCTGAGGGGGATTGTTTCTAGAACCCCTTACAAACACCAAAATCCATAGGTGCTCAAGTCCCTTATATAACGTGGTGTAGTATTTGCATGTAAAACCCGCACACATCCTCCTGCATACGTTAAATAATCTCTAGATGACTCATGATACCTAATACAATGTAAATGCTATGTAAGTAGTTTTTATACTATATTGTTTAGGGTAGAATGATGAGGAAAAAGTGACCACATGTTTAGTGCAACGTGACCATCATAGGTCTACCATACTTTTGATCTGTGGCTGGTTGAATCTTTGGATGTGGAGTTCCTAGATATGGAGGGCTGGCTGTATTTCTTAGAGGATATGTGTAGGCCTCAAATTATATTCTTCCTCTGGACTGGAATCAGGATCCTGCTCCTCTGGCTCAAATCCAGACACTTCCAGAAAGGGCAGCATAGAGGAGCGGGGAAGGTGGAGGCAGCCAGGGAGCTGCCCCAAATAGGGAGGGAGCAGAGAAGAAACCCCATAACCTTGTTCTACTCCTTCCTCTCGTGACCAAGCAGGACAGGAAACTGGACCAACAAGGAAGTCCATAATTTGGGGGGCAGCCTCCCCAGCACAGATCAGAGTTTAGGAGACCAGATGGACAAAGGAGACAGCAGAGAATCCCCAGTCCAGAAAGAAGAGAATGACTAAATTCCTAATCAAAACTAGTAGATATTTGCATATGTTTTTGCTTATATTTTATTTCATTTATAAATTTTTTAAAAATCACCTTATACTATTAAATATAATAGCATTTTTAAATGTTTGGTTTACATTTTGGCATTTCTTATTCTGAGTTGGAGGAACTTTGTGAACTGAGACTCCGCTATTCTAGGATAGTCCAAGTACTCTGTCCCTAACTATACATTAATAAGTACTTTGGATGATGTCAACTTTCCATAACTAACTATATTCCTATCCCTCATGTTTTTTTTAAAATGGCCATTTTTTTGAAAGTATTATACACTTTATAATAATCAGAGGAAGAGTATTGGGGATGTAACTCAGTGGTAGAGTGCTTGCCTAGCATGTGTGAGGCCCTGGGTTCAATCTCCAGTACTGAAATAATAATAATAATAATAATAATAATAATAATAGGAAGGGGAAATACTACAGAGGCCATTAGATGCTTCTCACTATCTCTGTTATCTTAACTAACAAAGGCAAAAGGCAGAGGGTGTAGCTCAATGGTAGAGCATGTAGTTAACATGCATGAGAACCTAGGTTCAATCCCTGGCACAGGAAGAAAGGAAGGAAGGAAGGAAAGAAGGAAGGAAGGAAGGAAGGAAG